>PVJL010005806.1:0-17384 GCA_004026885.1 Lyroderma lyra
ACACTCTCTCTCTCTCTCACACACACACATACACACACTCTCTCTCTCTCTCTCACACACACACACACACACACACACACAACTCCTGTGATGTATAGGTACTTCCTCTGACCTCCTAGCAACCACATAGCAGTGAAGTGTTGGGAAAGAATTGGAGGTGGGTACAGGCTACTAATTCCTCCCCTGCCTCAGCTACCGTTTTTGACCTTGGGAAAAAGTTTCACAGTGATTCGTCTACAATCAACCACTCATTCCCTAAACTTTACAGATGAGGAGACCGTGTGGGAGCCGATTCGGTCTGCCTTCCAGTGTCTTGTGAATTGTGCCATCATCACGGTGTTGATAGAGGGGCAATGGGCACCTGGCCGATGAAGTTGTGGGGTTGGGAGGGGTCTTGCTTTGTAATCACTGCTGATGTCACTCCTCTTTTTGTGTTTTGTGAGTCAGGGACTCAGTTTCCACTGGCATTTCAGGTACACAAGTGGCAAGACTGACCCCATGATGAGTGGGAACAAGCCTGGTGCTCTTTGTTCTCATCCACCTCAGAGGCTGACGTGAGGCATCATTGGAGTTCTGCCCAGGGATGTTCCTGCAGCACGGAAGCCCAGAAAAGACTCCTGTCCCCGGAAAAGATATGTTGGAGTCCTCATCCCGAGTATCTCACCTTTATTGGGAAATAGTCTGTACAGAGAAAATGAGATCATTAGGGTGGGTCCAATCTGATGTGACTGGTATCTATATAAGAAGGGGAAATTTGGACATGGATATATACACAGAAGACAATGTGAAGACACAGAGAGAAGGTGGCCACGTGACAGCCATGATGTATCTTTAAGCCCAGGGACAGCAAGGATTGCTGACAAACACCCGAGGCTAAAAGAGGCAAAGAAGGATTCTCTCCTAGAACCATCAGTGGGAGCGTGGCCCTCCCCACACCTTGATTTAGGACTTCTGGTCTCCAAAACCATGAGAATAAATTTCTATTGTTTTCAGCCTCCCAATTTGTGGTATTTGATACAGCAGCCACAGCAAGCTAACACAGGCAGGTCTGACTGGGTGCCTGCCACCCTCTACTAGCTGGCATACCTGGGACAGTAACCAGCACTTGGAGCAGCCAGAAAGAAAAGATGCTACAGGAGTGGCCTTGCATGTGCCTCTCTTTGGTGCTAGGAGCCCAACCCAAGTGACTCGGTGACAGCACAGAGTTTATGTACCAATTGGGCAAGAAAGCCTCAGGCCCCCTAGGCACCAGCCAGTGTACCCATCCTCTCCTCAGCAGGCTGCCTTCTGAGCTAATCCCACACCCTGCTCCCCTGTATTCTGGGGAGAGGTCATTCCTAACTTTGGTTAATGCCCTGTGTTATTTATTACAGTTTGGGGTGACTTCCAAAAATGTTGTGTAGGACTCATTCTCTCTCTTCTCTCTCTCTCTCTCTCTCTCTCTCTCTCTCTCTCTCTCTCTCTCTCTCTCACACACACACACACACACTCTTACACAGAAAGCATGCTGGGGGTAGAAGTATCTTTCAAGTTAGAGTCAGAAGACTTTTATTCCAGTACTGAACCACCCCTCAGGACCTGTGTTACCACAGAGAAGATACTTGGTGTCTCTGGGCTGGTTCTTCAATTATAAATGGGATGAATGCCCTATTTGATTTGGTTTGAAATTTAAATAGAATTATGTATATAAAACAAGCATTGCCTTTCTTTTTTTCTTTTGGCTTTTTTGTTTGTTTTTGTTTTTAAGGAAGGAGGCCTGCATAATACAATGAACACGGACTGGAAGTAAGAAGATTTGGGTTCATGTTACTTGTAATGTGTACAAACTTGGCAAAATTTCCTCATCATTTTAATAAATGTAAGCCATAACATTTGAGGATTAAATAATATATACATGCAAGCACTTTAGAAGCTATGGTATAATAACTACATGGAGCACATGTCATATAAACAAATGTGAGATGTTCTCCATGTAGTTATTATACCATAATAATTACAATACTCTCAATTTCACCTACATTTATTCACCAACAACTCGATGCCAAAGCAAAAGGACATAACTTTCCAGTAAAGAAAGAAGCATACCCAGGGGGATTAGGGAATTAGGGAGCCAGAACATCATGTGGTTCTTGGAATTATGTAGTTGTTTGTGCTTTGCCAGGTATAGACATATGCAATTTAAGAGGTTTCAGATCAATTTTGTTTTCAGGTTTGAACTTCAGTTAGGTCAAGACTGACAAGCATGTACCAGTCTCAACTCTTTCTAGGATTCCTAATTTTCCCCAGAGTTTATGTGGTGTCTACCAAATAAAGTACACTTTATTTACATCCAGGTTTGTAAGAAAAGATCTCACTTATTGGAATTCTAGGTGAAAAAAATTAATAATGGCAGAATCTTTCCATCTTCTCTTCCATCCTCTAGTCACAGGGAACAGCTCGGAAATGCAGCGCACCGGCTTGGAGTCAGGACCAGCAGGTGGGACACACGGGCTTTCTGTAGCCTGATGGTGCCATAGCCACCACATGCATTGTTTTAGGCAGGCCTGAAGAGCTCAGTGGGTGTCTAGCTGGTGTCATGAGGGACATGCCCGATATTCCAAGTACAATGTCCTGACTGCCCTGGGAGTGATCTGCTTCAGAAGTGGGGGTCAACATTCAACCAGTGCCCCATTTGTTGCTCCCTCCTAATTAGACACCTCTGGAACTCCTGCCTTTGGAACTTCCTTGCTCTTCATGGTTTTCAACAGAGAAGGGAATCAGTCTGCTTCTGTGTGCCATGTCCCCACCTCACGCTGCCCCACGTACATTCCCCCAGGTGTACCTTAACCCCATTGTGTTCCATCACCATGGGGTCTTTAAGGGCTTCAGACCTCCCCGTGTCCATTTCCCCTTCCCCACACGTCAGACTGAAATGTGTGGCTTGTGGCTAAGGCCAATAAACATGCCAGACATATATGTACGTCTAGACCATACTTCTAGTTAAGAAAAGGATACCATGCAGTGTACAGGTAAAATGAGCAGAGAGGTGTATGTGGGAGAGGGCACTCTTCCTGAGCACCACGTGAGGGCAGAGGCATAAATCGACCCACACACTTGGACTGCAGAAATTCCATGTCTCTTTAGCTGAACCAAATGAAATCCAGTTCTGGTCTAATGCATTCATTTTCCAAGATCCACTGTCTGTCCTTGGGATTGCTCGTGAGTCCTAGACTCCAGGGTGCTGGAAGGGGCATATCAGTCTGTGGTTGTCATGGCAGCAACTGCTAGCAACATCATTTGCCCTTTCAACATCGCTGCTGTCTTGCAGGTGCTCTTAGTGGACTTGCCTCCTGCCAAGGTCCATCAGGCACCTATCTGCATCTATCTTGACCATAGTGGTCGTAATGGCAGGGAGAGCATCCTAGAGTGTTCCCAGGGCTGTGGCTTCTTCTCAGTCCTCACAAACCTTTTCCTTCTTCAACTTCATTAGCACAAACTGTACTGTCTTTCTGTAAGCCAACCTAATTTGTTCTTGGGGAGCCCTAGGATTTCTAACACAGCTAAAAATTGTTAACTTCCTTCCATCTGCAGAGATCAGGCTTTAGATGCAGTCACCACAGGGAGGGGAGATACTTTCCCCTGAGCAGTCCTCATGGGTCATAAGTGAAGGATTTCCAGTTTTGGAGCCACCATGTCACTCAAGAGTTGTCACTCCCATCATCATAACAACAAAAAAAAAGCTGAACAAACAAAATTAACCACATTTCTTGCACCCCTCAAACAACCAGGATCATAGGGCAAACCCACTGCCCTGGATTCTTGAGAGACAGGCACCTGCAGAGTGACAGCAGGATCTGCTCATTGGGGCACAGAAGCCACTGGACCCACAAACTGACAGGAGCATTTAAATGGTGATGAACTTCTAGAGGCTGAGTGTGTACCAGTGTGACAGTGAGAATCCCCTAGACACAGCACTGTTAGGAAACCCTCCAGGAAACCCACCAGACCCTCAAAGTAAAGAACTAAGGGGAAAAAAATAAAAAGAACCCTCTCATTTCTGGAAGGGAGTAAGGAAAAACATGACCAATTTGAAGTACTCCAGAACCTCCTCTATAACAAAGGTCAATTCAATAGGGGAAAATATTTTAGCAGAGCATTATTCAGCCTGGAAGATAATTCCAGCCTTGCTAGCCTTCCTGTTTCACCTAAGGCAGAAACAATGTTAAGAAACCCTTATGGAGTCACAACCCAGGGTCACAGTCCTAATCATTATAGGGCTGCAGAATGCTTCCTCTCCCCCAGCAAAATACAAAAACAAGAACATTAGAGTACTTTGAGGCCAATGACACCCATGGCTACATCAAACAAACACAGCCTAATTCCTAGCCAGATTTACATAAAATCTCACACTGAAGGCCTGTTTAACTTAGTTTCTATTACCTAATACATTGTGTCTGACATTAAGCAAAAATTTATAAGGCATGTCAAAAGGCAAGAAAAATCACAGTCTAAAGAGGCAAAACAAGCACCAAAAACAAACTCAGATATGGAACAAATTTTGGAATTAACTGACCAGAGAATTTTAAATTACCATGATTAATATGGTAAATACCCTAATGGAAAAAGTGAAACATATATAAGAACAGATGAGCCAAGTAAGCAATGAGATGAAACGCCTAAGAAAGAATATAATAAAAATATTAAAAATCACAAACAATTAACAGAAATGAAGAATGCTTTTGATGGGCTGACTCCGCATAGACTGAACATGGCTTGAGAAAGAATCAGTGAACTTGAAGGTATGCCACTAGAGACTTAGCAAAACAAGAAAGTAAAAAGATAAAAGAAGAAGAAGAATAGAGAAAGAATAGAACATCCAAGACCTGTGGGATAAATTAAAAGGTAATATATGTATAATTGGAATACCAGAAGAAATATTTGAAGAACCATGGCTGAAAATTTTCTGAAATAATGACAAACACTAAACCACAGGAAGCTCAGAGAACACACAAAAACTACACTTAGGCAGAAAATCAAAAACAAACAGAAAAATTATGAAAGAAGCCAAGGTGGCTTACCTGTAGAGAAATAAGGATCAGAATTACATTAGAAATCTCTTCAAAAACCATGGGAGCAAGGTAGAGTGGAATGAATATTTAAAATGCCAAAAAAATAACCCTCCAACCAAAAATTTTGTATCTAGAGAACTCATCCTTCAAAAGTGGAGGAGATATAAAAACTTTCTCAGACAAACAAAAAGTGAGGGCCTTCATTGCTAGCAAGACTGCCCTGAAAGAAACATGGAAACAAATTCTATATAGAGATAGAAAACGATACAGGTCTGAAATGTAGATCTAAAGAAAGGGTGTAAGAAAAGAAATAAGTGAAAATAAAATAAAATCTTTTTTTCTTATTCTTACTTGTTCAAAGTAATAATAATAACAATGTATCAAATGATTTTAGCATATAAATAAATGAAATGAGTGGCAATAGTGTTTTGAGGAATGAGAAAGAGAAATTGGGAACACTGTTGTACGATCACTGTACTACCTGTGAAGTGCCACAGTATTATTTAAAAGTGGACTTAGACTAGTTGTAAATGTGCATTGCTAGCTGTCCCATAATGGACACATCCAGCAGAAGACCAGTACAGACGTAGTCAACGTCAACAGTACCATCAGTGCAGGCTGATGGAGGGAAGAGCACAGTGGCTTGAACCAGGTTTCCTCATTTTAACTAACCAACAATTTTTTATGTTTAAAGAAGATGTAAGTAGCAAAAACCCATCATGGGTCTTTCCAAGTGAGAAGGTCAGCCTGTCATCAGAATAGGGGCTCATTGCTTATAGACTCTAGGGGAAATGACTGCTTCAGGTTGTTTAATAATCTTAGCAAGTCTCAGGAGTGTGTGAATTTTCATACCACTCATCTCTATCCCAAGTGTTCACCCTAATAAATGAATCCAGAGGGAGTAATGGCTTATAACTCTGAATCATGATACCATTTTCTCTACTCTGAGATACTCATTAAACAGAATCACTGCACTAAGCCATGAATACTATTCAAAATTTGTAATATTATATCCCATTATCTGAGAACGAATGCCACTTTCTAATGAACAAAAAGATTCAATCAGCAAAGATTAGACAAAGGCTTGAGAATTCATGGAAGCTGCAAGCAAGATGCCTGTAGCATTTGGAAAATTATATAATTGAAATTGTACTTGGCCTTGGCTGGTCCATAGCACACAAAAGGATCCAATCCATCCCCCATGGCACATTCCCTCTTTCCTGTCATCAGTGCTCACCTGTCCTAGTTCTTCATCTCAGAGGGAGTAGGCAACATCATTGTACCAAGAGTTCAAGGTTCATTGCCTTCTGTGTGCCTTCTGGAATTATTCCATGTGTCTGAGTTATTCTTCACAAAGCAGAAAAGCTCTTTATATTCACACAAGGGTCAAGTACTTAATACAACAGTCAAATTACTCTTTAGAAAACAAACTACTTTTTGCTTAAAACATTATTTTGGAGTGATCCAATCAAGCCATTTGGGATCTATATAGAACAATTTTCAATAAGGAAAACAAGAAAATCTCTAGCAATGACATCAAAGTTGTGAGTGTATGACTCTTTGTATCAACACGTACTTTAAAGATTGCTTTACAAAAAAATTACAACAAATGGTGACATGGAAAAGATGAAGACTCTAATACTAGAGATGCTTGTGAAGACTTTCAAAGATCATTTCATATTCATTTTAAAACAAAAATGAACTTACCACAGGACCCATCAATTGTACTCTTGGGCATATATTCCAGACAAATGAAAACTTATTCACAGAGAAACTGTGAATAATAGGGTGGCACGAGGAAGCTTCGTAGTGGTGGGACAGATGAGTATTTCAAAGCTACATGTGATATAATTGCATAGAGCGCACACTCACACACACACATACAAGTGAGGTAAAAATGGCATAATCTGCATGAGCTCCACGGGCTGTACCCATGTTGTCGGTTTCCTGGGGCTGACTCTGTACTAGAGTTGCTTACATTTTATTCTTGGGAGGGGATGGAAGTAAGCATGGAACTTTCCTGTATGTTTCTTTGTACCTTTGTGTGAAACTACATTTATTTCAATATAAACAGTTTTATAATCATTTCATGAACAACAGACATTAATATTTTAAATTCTATGTGACTTCAAACATGTATCTGTGATGCAATTAATGAATTAAATATTATAAGTGTACTTTTGACTATTTTTATCCACATCCACAAAAATTAAATAGTTGTCAAAAGTGTCTTTTTAAAATATCTTCTCACTTAGAAAATGAGAATCACCTGACATTCAGGAACCTCTCATATGTGAATATAGGTGTTTAGGGCTCCTCCGTGGTGCCTACCACTCCATGGGCATAATCTTATCAATGCAGAAAAAATTACCTCTTTGTAAGTACCTTTTCCAACTAGCTGCTAAGTTTCTTGATAGCATAGAGAAGAGCAGAACTGGGTTTTCTCATTCCTTTATTTATTCTTTCTCTTGTTCATGCTGTCTCTGTTCATTCATTAATGTGTCCCTCATTTTTTTGACAAACACTATGATCCACCACCGTGCACTAGGCACTGAGTGCTTCGTGCTGAGTGTACAAAGAATGAGCCAGGCTGACAAGATACACACTCTTTGGAGCTCATAGCCCTGTGTGAGAGCTAAAAAAATAATTTTAAAAAACACTGATCACAAATGAAGAAACTAATGATACAGAATGAAGAAATCAATTGGAAACTGTGATGAGCACTCTGCAAGGAAATATAAAGATAACTGAGAGAGTACGGGGTAAAGACTACTTTCAATCAGATGGTCAGAGAAGGCAGCATTCCAGGAGGAGGGAGTGACATGTGCAAAGGGTCTGTGGCAGGAAATACTTGGGTATGTTGCAGAAGTATACAGGGCCACCATGCAGGAGAGCAGCAGCAGCCAGGGCTTGGGCCATGGGTGCAGACATGGAGCAGCTTGAGATTCCACCTTCAGCTTCTAGAATTGTTGCAGAGTTAAGCATCTTTGAGGCTTCCTATGTATCGTTTCTCATATCCCTCCCAAAAGGGACCTCATGCAGCTCTGTGATCTTGCCTCAACAATGCAGAAATCTACAATGTGTGAATGGCTTGACCCTGAGGGCTAGGGTCTTTGCAGGCTACTGCACAGGAAGTAGCATTTCCAAAGTGTTAGGCTACATAAATAGATTTCTGCTTTCCTGTCCCACTATTGGCATATTACTAGTAGTGGGGTGGGACAGGTTGGTGGAGGCTAGGTAGCTATCCTGCAGGATCATTGTGGGCAAACCTATGGCTGAGACAAGCCTGGAAGAGTGGTTGGTTCACATGCCATATCCAGCAAACTTGTGTTCTCCCATAGAAAATACAATTTTTGTGTTAATGGGTAAAGGAAAATTGTTTCTCTATTCCCAATACTTCTGACAATAAATGTATGGGTTTTCCACCCTAAGCAGTTCTCCAGTTCTCTACAGACACCATGTAAGCGTCCTACAATTCAATTCAATTCTGACACTAACTACCTGGAGTTAGCACAGACCTCACGGTAAGGACTCAGTCCCCCACTTCAGAAGCCCATTGCAAGTAGTGGGTCCCAGATTACCCATACTTCTATCCATCTTAGCTACAAATTGGAGGTCTCCACAATTTTCTCTTCAGGTTTGGTAATTTGTTATAATGGCTCAAAGAACTCAGGGAAACAATTTACTTATTTTATCAGTTTATTATAAAGGATATTATAAAATTGACAACCAGATGATGACTTACATAGAATGCAATCTGGAAGTGGGTGGTGAGCACAGGAGTTTGGGGTATGCCTCCCTCCCAATACATAGGTGCATTCACAACCCCAGAAGGTCTCTGAACTCTGTTGTACAGGATTTTTAAGGAGGTTCACTGTTCGTTAACCATTAGCTATTAGTGATGCCCCTTTCACCTACAAAGAACCAGGGGGTGGGGATGAAAGTTCCAACCATCTAATCACACGATTGGTTGCTCTGACAATCAGCACCCATTTTTTAAGAATCACTTAATTAGCATAAACTCAGGTATGGTAGAAATAGCTTATTGTGAATAACAAAAGACTCTTCTCTCACCCCCACTGAACAAGAAATTCCAAGGATTTTAGAAGCTCTATTGACTAACTGGTGACAAAGACCACATACAAATTTTTTTTATTATGTCACAGTATCTCATTGGAAGAGACTGAATGGGGACTCTTAGTTTTCCAAGAATAGCCACTTTGAGTTAGCTTACGTCCATTCTTGATAAAGGATCAAAACCAAAAGCATGGACCACTTCCTTGTGGCATCTCACTCATTTTCTGTGATTTCAGGGCTCTCAGTGGGTATGACTGAGACCTGTTTCCTTCATTCAAGAGATTACCCAGATTGACCAGGAAACAGAACTCCCTCATTAGTGTAGCTAAGTGAGGGTCCACCTGGAGTCTAGTGAACAAGGCTAGGATGAGGACATTTTAATGAACTAAAATGCAAGGTTGCTGGGACATACCCTTGGATGTTGGTGGAGTTTTAACATGCTGGTGGCAAGCTGGACAAATACCCCAGGACTATGTAATCCTTGCTATCAGATGTCACCCCAATAAGTCTAACAATAAAAACGAATTAAAAAAAAAAGATACCTACAGTATTAACCATATCTTTGGAATGAAGGGTCAGTATTAGAAGATTTATATGGTTAAAAAGAGTGAAAACGAAGTGAAAAACACTACCTTTTGGTTACATATCATCTGTTTTGTTTGTTTGTTTACCTTAAATTATGTGTGCATCATCCATGGTACAAGACTGTAAGTCCCTGTTCTACTTAGGCTCAAAAATAAGTAACATCATGACATCATCACCATGGCTTTTTCATTACTGACACTTGTATAGAAGCTATTCTTCATGAATTAAGTAATTGCTAAGTATTCAAAGCAAAGCACAATGTAGTTTTAAAAAAATAGGCAATGCGTAATGTGGAGAAGTGAGGCATAACAAGAATGACTTACATTAAGGTTTTTTTTTTATAAGTAAAGAACAATCAGCCTTCTCCATCTATCTTTCTGTTCTATTTGCCTGTAAATTAAATTTTATACACCTAGTAGGGGTCATGGCTATCCACCTCCTTTTTCATTGTGGATAGCTCCTTTCCTTAACCCAAAGAAAAAACAAGAATATACCAGGAATCCAAATGAAGTCTGGGTTATCAGTAACTTAAAGTTGTGGTGCCACAACATGGTTGTGAAGCTGGAGTGGAGATGGGGAAGTCAGACCATTGTGAACTGTCCATGGGCTATCCTTGTCCACACAAGACACCTTTGTTCCAACAGCCACCCATCCAGGTCAGTGTTTAACTAAGTTATGGAGCAGTGAGGAGCCACTGAGCCGTTTACGGCAAGACGTCACGACAGATGTGCATTTGGTATGGCCCTGACATAACAACAGACATGCAAATCAATGCAACAGCATCACAAGCTCAGAAATAAACCCTCTAATGTACAGTCAACTAAAATTTGACAAGGGAGACAGTAATACTCAATGGGGAAAGGAGAGTCTCTTCAATAAATTGTTCAGGGAAAACTGAATAACCACATGCAGAGAATGAAATTGGACCCTTATCATACTTACACCATCACTTATACAATTTAACTCAAAATGGATTAAAGACTTAAACATAAGACCTGAAACCATAATACTCTTTGAAGAAAATATAAGAAGTTCATTGGCATTGGTCCTGCAGTGATTTTTTTGATATGACACCAAAAGCACAAGTGACATAAGCAATTAAATTAACCTAAAGATCTTCTGCACAGCAAAAGAAACGATCAACAGAATGAAGAGGTAGCCAATGCCATGGGAGAAAATAGTTGTAAATCACATATATGATAAGGGATTAATATCTAAAAAATATAAAGAACTCATATAATCCAACAAAAACAACAGAAGAATCTGATTAAAAAACATAGGCAGAAGAACGGAATAGACATTTTTCCCAAAGAAGACATAAAATAATCAACAGGCACTTGGGACAATTTTTCTAGCAGTGGTGCAGAAAGAGGATTCAATTATACACACAGTGGAGGCAGAATGTTTATTTTCTGTGGAACAACAAAACAAATTCTGACTTAACCCTTTCAATAAACAGAAGAGGCATGTTTTGCTTGTTCACGGGACCAGTGGGCTTTGGTGAGATGCCCCCTATCCGGGGAACGGTGCTGAGCCTGAGGAGATGAACAGAAAGGGGCCAGGGGTGTGTGCATAGGTGACCCTGAGCTTCATTAAGGAGGAGCCGCATTTCCTGAAACAGTCCATCCCCATCATGACCTGAAGGAAAAGGATATGATCAATATCCTCCTTGAAAAGGATGGGAACAGAGAACCCTCTCCTGCATTCACACACTTTTTCTACCTCAGAAAAGAGCAGGCTCGTTCCAGCCTCTGCTCATCATCTGTATCCAGGAAGGTAAACATTGGTTAGTTTACCTTTGACTTTCAAGGAGAATTCCAGGACTTACAACGTAGGTATAAAATACATTGTAAGACAGGCACACTCTAGTTCTGATGTTATTAATGGTTAAATTGTAGAAAATATCATCAATTCTCCCTCACACCTGAGGCAAACTTACTAAAGAAAAATCTTGGCAGAAAAGTGGTCCAAGAACATATTCTGACAGGTCTAGGTAACCTGGAAGTGCTTAAATGAAGGAATGTATGTTCGTGGTTCCTGTGAGTTTGCACAGATGAAGATTGAAAGAGCCTGGGTTTTGGTTTATTTGTTCACCCACATTTAATAATCTCTAACAAAAGCATATTAACTACAGTATTTGGTCAAACCATTTGGCCTTCCCGAAAGGTTTGAGTCCTGTCATCTTTGAGGATATCCTATGTATCTAAAGGGTACTTATAAAGCAGCGATTAGCTCTGGGCACAAGAGTTTTCTTCATAATGTCCCAGTTATTCAATTTCCAACACCAAGGTCTCTGAAGTCTTCACCTCATCCTTAATGAGGCCCAAATCCATCAACTGCATTTCTGCTCATTGTAGCCCCAGAGCCCCTGCAGAGCTGCCACTTCTAGGGGACCATGACCAGTGCATAGACTGGCCACAGCGTGGCCCCGCATCCAGCGCATCAGTTGGTCTTGTCAACTCCTTTCGGTCCAATTATACTTTGTTTTTCAACTTTGCTGTAGGAACATATCACCTCCCAGATGGAAACAGCACAACCTACAGCTATTCATATCAGAATCCCAGGGATTTCTAAGGGAATACTCATTCAGTGCTGACGGCCCTGAGTCTGCAACGAGCTGAAGGAGTATGGATCCACAGCACCTGCCTTCAACTGTGATGATGAGAAGGAGTTTTGCTGGAGGAACAGACCCCAGGCCCCTGCAGTACCTTTTCCTGGAAAACCAAAGACCTAGTGAGACACACTGCCGGAGCACGGCCCTATGGCTCCGAGTTCACTTCCACAGCTCAGTTTCCTGGCGCCAGCATGAAGAGTCCAAACACGAAAATCACCATTGTCCTTTTCTAATTAGACAAAATCCCGGACATGACTGGGCCTTGAAAAAAAATGAGATTCTGCAAGGGACGCTGCTTCCCTCTTTTTGTCCAGTGTGAACACTAGAGTCTTTGAGTCTTTGTTATAATACCCAGGAGACAAAAAAAAAAAAAAAAAAAAAAAAAAAAGAAAGTCACATGTTCTTTGACTTGGAATAGTTGGAATATTCTCAAGTAATAAAACTTCTAATAGAGCCATGTTGAGCCTGCACTATGGAAATAAAACTGCTGTATTTTCTCTAATTCTAATACCGTTTTCCCTATACTTCAGTTGAGATGCCAAATTTTACATTGTATGTCACGTGCCTTTTCTTGCAAAAAAAAAAAAGCTGCTGATAAATTGATTCTTTTTTTCCATGTGACAGTGTCTGAATTAAGGATATGTGTCATGTGTTTTTCATTGTCCAATTAATTTAAACATAAATATATATGATCACTGCAAAAGATGACTCCAAGGGTTTCACCATGAGCATTCAGTTCTTCCTCCACAAGGGCAGGTTTCCTGTCCCCAGTCAGTCTGCCTTTCCCTTATTTTTCAGTTCTGCTCGTCTTGTCTGTATTTCTTGGCCCAACCTGGTATTCTTTAGACCAGTGGTTCTCAACCTGTGGGTCGCAACCCCTTTGGGGGTCCAACGACCCTTTCACAGGGGATGCCTAAGACCGTCGGAAAACATATTTCCGATGATCTTAGGAACTGAGACACCTCTTTTCTATCCATCTCCAGGCGGGTCCCCCACATGCAGATATGCCCACATATGAGTACCTGGCATGATGAGATCATCACGTCAACCCCATCACATACACCCTGTACAAATACAGGTGCATGTGACAGGGTTGGGACCATAATGTACTTATGCGGACCAGTAACACATGTGTAGAGAGCAGCTACCAATAATTTTATGGTTGGAGGTCACCACAACGTGAGGAACTGTATTAGAGGGTCATGGCATTAGGATGGTTGAGAACCACTTCTCTAGACTGTCACATTGTTATTGTACAGTCTTTGTTATTGTTTGCAAAAACGGTATCCAATGACAATGAGTATGCCCAACATCACTTTACAGAAAATCAATTTTTAAAAACTAATTTTTCCTGTGGTTTCCTCCCGTCTAATACCCTCATAAATGCAAGTTGCCTGTCGATATTTCTGGAATTGACTCTTTCAGACCCAAAGCCAGTTCTCAAAACTGAGGGCCTTTTTGCTACAATATAGGCCATGATCCTAGCTATCAATGAAGTGTTTTAATGTCCTTTGGAGTGAAGAGGCACCAACTGACTAGATCCTGAGCTGACACAAACCTTCTCATGGGCAGGACTGCAGGTGTCCAGCTCCTGCCTGTGCAACACCATCAGCTCTCTTCCCAGTGCCTTTCCACTGCCCCCTCCCACCTCTCCTCGTGTCCTCTCAGCTATGCAGCTGCTCTGGAGGTGTTGCTACTGAATCATTTCTCTTCAAATGGAATAGTCATTCAACAACATATACTTCTAAACCTGATATACTTCTAAATCTGATAACTTTTTTATTTATTTTGTGAAAGTATGATTGTGGGATTTTTATGGGAATTGCATTAAATCTGTATATTGCTTTAGGTAATATGGACATTTGACAATGTTAAGTATTCCTATCCATGAACACAGAATATCTTTCCATTTCTTTGTATCCTCTTCAATTTCTTTCAAAAGTGTCTTATAGTTTTCTGTGTATAAGTCCACCATGTTCTTTGTTAATTCCTAGGTATTTCATTCTTTTTGTTGTGATAACAAAAGAAATTGACTTTCTCATTTCATTTTCTGAAGATTCATTGTTTGTATATAAAAATGCGGTTGATTTTTATACTTTGATTTTGTATCCTGGGGCTTTATTGCATTTGTTTATTGTTTCTAATAGTTTCCTGTTGGAGTCTTTGGAATTTTCTACACAAAGGATCATGTCATCTGCAAATAGTGACAATTTGAACTCTTCACTTCCAATTTGAATAACTTTTATTCCTTTCTCTTGCCTGATTGCTCTGACTAGAACTTCCAATACTATATTGAATAGCAGTGGTGACAGAGGGCATCCCTGTTTTGTTCCTGATTTTAGGGGAATAGGCTTCAGCTTTTTCCTGTTCAGTGTGATATTAGCTGAGGGTTTGTCATATATAGCCTTTATTATGTTTAGATACTCTTCTTCTATACCTATTTTATTCATTGTTTTGAACATAAATGGATGTTGTATCTTGTCAAATGATTTTTCTGCATGAATTGATATGATCCTATGGTCTTTATCTTTTATTTTGTTTATGTGGTGTATCACATTGATTGATTTTTGTATGTTGAACCATCCTTGTGCTTCTGGGATAAATCCCACTTAATTATGATGTATAATCTTTTGGATGCATTGCTGTATTCTATTTGCTAATATTTTGTTTACAATTTTTGGATCTGTGTTCATCAGAGATAATTCTGTAATCTGAGAATACACTTGGTATGATTTCAATCTTCAGGAATTTGCTGAGGCTACTTTTGTATCCCTGCATGTGGTCTATCCTTGAGAATGTTCCATGTGCACTAGAAAAGAAGATATAGTCTCTTTTTGCTGGATGAAGTGTCCTGTAAATGTCAATTATGTCCAATTGCTGTAATATATCATTTAGAGCTCATAAATCCTTATTTATTTTCTGTTTGAATGATCTGTCCATGGCTGTTAAGGGGGTGTTTAGGTCTCCCACAATGATTGTGATTTTGTCAGTTTCTCCTTTCAGATCTGTTGATAGTTGCTTTATATATTTTGGTGCTTCCTGATTGGGGGCATATACATTAATTAGTGTCAAGTCTTCTTGTTGTTGTATTGTGCCTCTTATCACTATGTAATGTCCAATTTTGTCTCTCATTATCTTTTTTTAACCTGAGGCTTGTTTCATCAGATATCAGTAGGGCAACTCCTACATTTCTGTGGTTACCATTTGCTTGGAGTATTGTTTGCTATCCTTTCACTGTGAATCTATGTTTGTATTTATGGTTAAAGTGTGTCACTTGGAGTCACCATATGGATGGGTTTTGTTTTTTAATCCAGTCTTCCACTCTGTGTCTTTTTATTGGTGAGATCAGTCCATTAACATTTTGAGTGATGATATATATATGGGGAATCCTATGACCATTACTTCCTTTTTAAAATTTATTTTTTTATTTCTGTTTCTTTTTTGTTGTTTCAATTCTATTTTATTTATTCTGATGTTTTGTTTCAGGTCAAAGAGTCTCTTCAAACATTTCTTGAAGTGCAAGCCTCATGCTGGTGAATTCACTCAGCTTCTCTGAGAAAGTCTTCATTCTTCCTTCATATCTGAAAGATAATTTTGCTGGATAATTTATTCTTGACTGGAAGTTCCTCTTCTTTAAAGTTTTGGATATTTGATTACACTCCCTTCTGGCTTGTAGAGTTTCTGCTGAGAAATCTGATGCCAGCATGATGGGTTTACCTCTAAAAGTTATAGTTCTTTTTTTCATAACTGCTTTGAGAATTATCTTTTTGTCTTTAATTTTTGACATCTTCAGTATAATGTGTCTTGAGGAAGATCTGCTAGGGTCCAGGTATCTAGGGGACCTGTTTTTTTTCCTGAATTTAGGGTTCCAGATTTTTTCATAGGTTTGGAAACTTCTTGTCTACTAGTTGTTTTAGTGTGCTCTGTACCTTCTTCCAATCCTATTATCCTGATGTTGTTCGGTCTTTTTTATTTTAATTCATTTTTATTGTTAGACTTATTGGGGTGACATCTGTTAGCAAGGATTACATAGGTTTCAGGCATACATTTCTACAGTGCATTGTCAACTTGATGTATAATAAGTTCACCACCTAATGTGACTTCTCTTTCCATCACCTTATATTTACCTTCCCCCCTTCCTCTCCCACCACCTCCCCTTTCTCCCCTCCCTGACCCACTTGTCCCCAAATAAACATTAAACTATTGATTGTGTCCATAGGTTATTTGTTTCTTCATTTCTTTTCTCTTTGCTTACAGTTTTATATTCCGCATACAGTGAAGTCATACAGTTCTTTGTTTTTTCTATCTGGTTTATTTCACTTACCATGATGATCTCCAGGTCTATCCATTTTGTTGCAAATGGCAATATTTCATCTTTTCTCATAGTTGAGTAATATTCCATTCTGCATATGTACCACAGCTTATTTATCCAGTCATCCGTCACAGGGCACTTTGGTTGTTTCCATGTTTTGGCCACTGTGAACAGCGCTGAGATGAACATTGGGGTACATAAGTCTTTGTGGACAAATGTTTTCAGGTTTTTGGGGTAGATCCCCAGAAGGGGGGTTGCTGGGTCAAATGGTAGCTCCATTCCCAATTTTCTGAGGAGCCTCCACACTGTCTTCCACAGTGGTTGTACCAGTTTGCGTTCCCACCAGCAGTGTACCAGAGTTCCTTTTTCTCCACTTCCTCTCCAGCACTTGTTGTTTCTTGTCTTGTTGATAACAGCCATTCTCACAGGTGTGAGGTGGTATCTCATTGTGGTTTTGGTTTGCATTTCCCTGATAGCTAATGAGGATGAGCATTTTTTCATATGTCTGCTGGCCATTTGTATTTCTTTGTGGGAGAAGTGTCTGTTTAGTTCCTCTGCCCACTTTTTAATTGGGTTGTTTGTTTTTTTTGTTGTTAAGTCTTATTAGTTCTTTATATATTTTAGATATAAGACCCTTATCTGATGCGTTATTTTCAAATATTTTCTCCCATTCAGTTGGCTGTCTCTTTGCCTTGTTGATGGTTTCTTTGGCTGTGCAGAAGCTTCTTAGTTTGATATAATCCCATTT
>PVJL010005806.1:17484-102511 GCA_004026885.1 Lyroderma lyra
TCCTAGGTCTATAAGTTTAGTACCAATGTCTTCTTCTATACAGTTTATTGTTGCAGGTCTGATATGAAGGTCTTTAATCCATTTTGAGTTAATTTTTGTATATGGAGAGAGTTCACAGCTCAGGTTCATTCTTTTGCATATGTTTTTCCAGTTTTCCCAGCACCACCTACTAAAGAGGCTGTCTTTTCCCCATTGTATGGTTTTTGCTCCTTTATTGAGAATTATTTGTCCATAAATTTGGGGTTTATTTCTGGGTTTTCAGTTCTATTCCATTGGTCTCTATTTCTGTTCTTCTGCCAGTACCAAGCTGTTTTGACTATTGATGCTTTGTAATATAAATAGAAGTCAGGAAGTGTAATGTCACCAGCCTTATTCCTCTTATGTAGTATTGCTTTGGCAATTTTACCTATTTCATGAAAGTATGATTGAGGGATTTTGATAGATATTGCATTAAATCTATAGATTGCTTTGTGCAGAATGGCCATTTTAACAATGTTAAGTCTTCCTATCCGTGGACAGGGGATATTTATCCACCTCTTAAAGTCTGTTCCAATTTCTTTTAAAAGTGTCTTATAGTTTTCTGTGTGTAACTCTGTCATGTTCTTTGTTAAGTTAATTCCCAGGTATTTCATTCTTTTTGTTGTGATAGTAAAAGGAATTAACTCCCTCATTTGTTTTTCTGAGGATTCATTGTTTGTATAAAGGAATGCTGTTGATTTTTGTACATTGATTTTGTATCCTGCGACTTTACTATATTCATTAATTGTTTTTAATAGTTTCCTAGTGGGATCTTTGCAATTTTTTATATAAAGGATCATGTCATCTGCAAATAGTGACAATTTGACCTCTTCTTTCCCAATTTGGATTCCTTTCGTTCCTTTCTCTTGCCTGATTGCTGTGGCTAGAACTTCCAGTACTATATTAAATAACAGTGGTGACAGGTGGCATTCTTGTCTTGTTCCTGATTTTCAGGGAATAGGTTTCAGCTTTTCCCCATTCAGTATGATGTTAGCCGAGGTTCTGTCATATATGGCCTTTATTATGTTGAGATACTTTCTTTCTATACCTATTTTATTTAGTGTTTTGATCATAAATGGATGTTGTACCTTGTTGAAAGCTTTTTCTGCATCAATTGAAATGACCATATGGTCTTTATCTCTGATTTTGTTTATGTGGTGTATCACATTGATTGATTTTTGTATATTGAACCATCAAGAACCCACTTGATCTTGATGTATGATCTTTTTAATGCATTGTTGTATTCTATTTGCTAATATTTTGTTCAGGATTTTTGCATCTGTGTTCATCAGAAATATTGGTCTATAGTTTTCTATTTTTGTGTTGTCTTTGCCAGGCTTTGGTATTAGGGTAATGTTGGCCTCATAGAATGAGTTAGGAAGTATTGCTTCCTCTTCAATTTTTTGGAAGAGTCTGAGGAGGATAGGCATTAATTCTTCTTTGAATTCTTGGTAGAACTCATTGGTGAAACCATCTGGTCCAGGGCTTTTGCCTTTAGGGAGATTATGGATAGTCATTTCAATCTTGTTGCTATTGATTGGTCTATTTAGATTATCCAGTTCTTCCTGGTTCAGTCTGGGTAGGCTATAAGTTTCTAGAAACTTGTCTATTTCTTCTAGATTGTTAAATTTCATGGCATAAAGTCCTTCATAATATTTTCTTACAATCCTTTGTATTTCTGTGGTATCAGTGGTAATTTCTCCCCTTTCATTTCTAATTTTGGATATTTGTGTCCTTTCCTTTCATCCTTTGATTAGTCTCGCCAGGGGTTTGTCAATTTTGTTGACTTTCTCGAAGAACAAGCTCTTCGTTATATTAATTTTTTCTATTGTCCTTCTGTTCTCTAGTTGGTTTAGCTCTGCTTTAATTTTTATTATTTCTTTCCTTCTGCTGACTTTGGGTTTTGTCTGCTCTTCTTTTTCTAGTTTTTTAAGATGGAATGCTAAGATGTTTGCTTGTGATTTTTCTTGTTTCTTAAGACAGGCCTGTAATGATATAAATTTCCCTCTTATTACCACTTGTGCTGTGTCCCACTAATTCTGATATGTTTTATTTTCATTGTCATTAGTTTCTATATATTTTTTACTCTCATCTTTTATTTGTTCTTTTATCTAGTCCTTTTTTAATAAGCTGTTGTTTAATCTCCATGTATATGTGGTTTTTTCTGCTTTCCTTTTACAGTTGATCTCCAATTTCAAAGCTTTGTGGTCTGAAAATACACTTGGTATGATATCGATCTTCTTGAATTTGCTGAGGCTACTTATGTGTCTCAGCATGTGGTCTATCCTTGAGAATGGTCCATGCACACTAGAAAAGAAATTGTAGTCTCTTTTTGCTGGATGAAGTGTCCTGTAAATGTCAATTATGTCCAATTGCTGTAATGTGTCATTTAGAGCTGTTATTTCCTTATTTATTTTCTGTTTGGATGATCTGTCCATGGCTGTTAGCGGGGTGTTTAAGTTTCCCACAATGATTGTGTGTTCATCAGTTTCTCCTTTCAAGTCTGTTAGTAGTTTCTTTGTATATTTTCGTGCATCCTGGTTGGGAGCATATGTGTTGATTTGTGTCAACTCTTCTTGTTGTTGCATTGTGCCTTTTATCATTATGTAATGTCCATCTTTGTCTTTTACTATCTTTTTTAACTTGAAGTTTATTTCATCAGATATCAGTATGGCCACTCCTGCTTTTCTTTGGTTACCATTTGCTTGGAGTATTGTATCCCATCCTTTCACTCTGAGTCTGTGTTTGTCCTTACGGCTGTTGTGTGTTTCTTGGAGACAGCATATGGATGCGTTCTCTTTTTTAATCCAGTCTGCTACTCTGTGTCTTTTTATTGGTGAGTTCAGTCCATTAACATTTAGAGTGATGATCGATATGTGAGGATGTCCTGTGGCCATTACTTATTTCTTTCTTTGTTTTTGTTTGTTTGTTTATTTTTGTTTCTTTCTTGTTGCCCAAACTTGGTTCCATTTTTCCTGATGGTTTGTTTCAGGCTGAAGAGCCTCCTTCAGTATTTCTTGGAGTGCCGGCCTCGTGCTGGCAAATTCCCTTAGCTTCCGTTTGTCTGAGAAAGGCTTTATTCCACCTTCATATCTGAAAGATAATTTTGCTGGATAATTTATTCTTGGCTGGAAGTTTCTCTCTTTCAAATTTTTGAATATTGGATTCCACTCTCTCCTGGCTTGTAGAATTTCTGCTGAGAAATCTGATGCCAGCCTGATGGGTTTTCCTCTAAAGGTGATAGTTCTTTTTTCCCTGGCTGCCTTGAGAATTGTCTCTTTGTCTTTAGTTTTGGACATCTTTAGTACCATGTGTCTTGGAGAAGATCTGTTGGGGTCCAGGTATCTGGGGGACCTGTTTTCTTCTTGAACTTGGGGTTCCAGATATTTCATAGGTTTGGAAAGTTCTCATCTCTGATTTGTTTGAGTATGCTCTCTGTAGATTGCTCTGCCCCCTCTTCTATTCCTATTATTCTGATGTTGTTTTGACTCATGGAGTCGGATAGTTCTTGCAGAGTTCTTTCAATCCTTTTGGTTCTACATTCCCTCTCTTCCTCTTTCTGAGCTGTTTCCATGTACTGATCTTCAATATCACTAATTCTTTCCTCCATCTGGTTGGTCCTGTTTCCTATGGCCGTTATTTCGTTTCTCACTTCTTTTATCATATTATTTATTTCTTGCATTTCCGTCTCAATCTTTCTTATATTTTGAATTTCTTTGTTAAATTGTTCTTTTTGTTCACAGAGTTCCTTTTTTATGTCGTTTATATCTTTTTTTTTATGTTATTCATCTCAGCTATGGTGTTCTGCCAGTATGTTTTCATTTCTCTCACAGCCTTTAGAATGGCTGCTTTAAATTCTCTGTCACTTAAATCAGACCCTTCCAGGTCTAAGAAGCTGTCTTCTGGATAAATTTCATGTTCTTTCTGAGGCGTTTTAGTTTTTAAGGAATTCGTCCTGTCCACTGGGTTCTTTCTCTTTAACATGAGCGCTTTATGTTCAGAGCCCAGATTATTGCTTTTGTGGTGTCTTGCTGTAAGACAGATACTAGGTGGCAGTGGGGGTCAAGTTTTGGGAGAGAGGGGGTTGTTTATTTCTTGTTTCTGATCTCCTACTGCATTTGGAGGCTATGCGCATATATCCTGGGGAGAGGCCAACAAAAGGCTCTCCAAGGGCAGCTCTGCCTTCTACCCTTTGCTGGGGAAGCTGGTCCTAGGCTTGTTTCTGCTGACTCGGGTGAATACTATCAAATCAGTCTTTCTTCCTAGCCCTGATTCAGCATCTGGCTGTCTATGGGCTCACACTGCTTTCAGAACCCTGGGGTGCACGAGGAAGTGCATGCTCCATAAGTCCAAATCTGTGGGCCTGGCCTAAGACAGCAGGGTCACCCTTGCATCGAGTTGGGAACAGGAACTGCAGCCCTGTGTAGGTCTCCTGGGGGCCTAGATCTAGGGTGTCATCTTTGCAGTTCAGAGTCCTCACTCAGCCCTTCTACCACTCACAAGTTCCAGAGGCTGGCTCCCAAAATCCATCCCCATCATGCAGCTCCAAAGCCCAGCTCCCCGGTGGTCTTTTCCCTTCCACGCACTGTGCTGCTCTGAATAGTCAGCAGCAATTGTGTCCTGTTGCAGTCTCTGTTCCCTTCCCTCTCCCCCATTCACCCTCTTCTCTCCAACCTTCAGGTGTTTACTTGTGATTTGTGAATTTCTCAACAGCTGTTTTGTCACTCAGGGTCCTCTTTCTTGGCTCCTGGGCAGCCATTCAATTGTGTTTTTTGGGAGAGGCTTTAGGGACCTCCTCTCCAGTCGCCATCTTGCCTTCTTCCCAATGTTGTTCTGTCTTGTCAAGTCAGATAGCTTTTGCAGGGTTCTTTCAGTTCTTTTGGTTCTGTATTTCCTATCTTCCTCCTTTTGAGATATTTCCGATCTTCAATATCACTAATTCTCTCCTCCATCTGGTTGGCCCTGTTTTTTTATGCCAGTTATTTCATTTCTCACTTCTTTTATTGTATTATTTATCTCTCAAATTTCCATCTTGTTCTTCCTTGTAGTTTGAATTTCTTTGTTAAACTGTTCATTTTGTTCATGGATTTCCTTTCTGCGATTATTCGTCTAAGCTATGGTGTTTTGGTCGTATGTTTTCATTTCTCTGATAGCCTTTAGAATGGCTATTTTATATTCTCTGTCAGTTAGCTCATAAATTTCTAGCTCTATAATATCTTTTCCTGGAGATTTTTCATTGTCTCTCTGAGGAGATTTAAATCCTAAGGTACTCATATTGTCTGTTGTGTTCTTCTTTGACATGAGGACTTTATTTCCAGCAGAGCCCAAGAGATCACTTTATTTCTCTGATTAGTATTTTGTGGTGTCTTGCTGTAGAGCAGACACTAGGTGACACTGGGAGACAAGTTTTAGAACAGAGGGGAGGTATTTAAGCTGTATCTCCAGTCTCCACCAGTGCTTAGAGGCAGGGCAATGCAGTCCATGGTGTTTCTGCTTCCTGCAGTTCATTGGGAAAGCTGAGAAAGAAGGGGAAGGCCAATAAAATGCAAGCTGTGACCACTCCATTTCCTGCATTTCTTTGGCAAAGCTTCAGGTATTTTCTTGCAATGCATGCATTTCTCAGTTGTCTCTATGCCACTCAGAGTTTCCCATGTTGGATCCTGGCCAGTTGTTTAATTGTACTTTCCAAGGGATGGTTTAGGCACCTCCTTTCTGGTCACCATCTTGCCAATCTCTTGCATTTGAGTTCATTTTTGTGAAAGGTGTAAGGTCCATGATTTTTTCCTGTGGGTGGCCAGTTGTTCTAACACCACTGGTTGAAAAAACTATCTCCATTGACTTGCTTTTGTTCCTTTGCAAATAACAATTGATTTTGTTTGTGTGGGCATATTTCTGGGTTTTCTGATCTGTTCCATTGATCTATTTGTTCTTTCACCAATATCATACTCTCTTCATCACTATAACTTTATAGTAAGCATTGAAATCAGATAGTGTCAGTCTATATAACCTTTAGAATATGTTTGTTGGTATCCATGAAGCAAATTTCTGGGAGTTTGACTAAAATTAATTAAATCTATAAATCAATTTGGAAGGAATAAACATCTTCAAAATATTGGGTTTCTTTCCTGTCCATGAACATGAAATGCCTACATTTATTTGTATGTTCTTTGACTTTTTTCATCAGCACTTTTGTGGTTTTCTTCATATAAATTTTATACGTGTTATGTTACATGTATGCATAGTACTTTTCTATTGGGGTAATTCTATTTCTGGAAGAAATATTGGAAGCTGGTTTTAAAAATATTTTATGAAAATTGTTACACAGCACCATTTTCTCTAATGAAAGTGAATTTTTTAAAAAGTTAATTTGCCAGGAATTTGGAGAGACAGAGAGGGAAGATGAATAGGGGATTACAGGGAATGTTTTAAAGCAGCAAAAATACTATGTGTGGTACTCTAATTGTGAATACATGGCATTACACATTTGCCAAAACCAATAGAACTCTGCAATACGAAGAGTGAATCCTATTGCAAAGTACAGTCTTTTAAAATAATAATGTATAAAAGAAACGAGCATCATTTATGCAAAGGTTTATGTGCTTTATTTAAAGCCCATGGAAAATGTGACTTACGAGTGATGCTTCTTGGAGTCTGACTGCTGCATTAAACTGCTGACCTACTTTTTATTGCTATATACAGGTTCTACAGAGGCACTTTCTCATATGTATGCCTTTCTGAAGTCAACACCCCTCTCTTCTCCCCATCAGCCCACTCACTCCTTTGCCTACTCTGAGTGGCTGTAGTTATCAGCAGTGTGAGTGCTGGGAATGCCTAATTGTAGCTAAAGAAAGTGGTTAGCAGTGGAGTTACAGTGCACACAGCAACTAACTTCAATGGTACAAGAGGACTCAGAGCTGATGCCAATTTTATTTATTTATTTCTCTAAGTTTAAAACAGTAACAAGGAAGAACTTACCATTACTGAATTGGGGAAAAGGCAATGTGAACCTCCCTAAGCTTTCTTTTCTCCACTCACATTTGGGCTGATCAGAGTGATCAGTTCAATGCACAGTGTTATCAGTGCCATCGTGAGTCCAAGTAATGAATACTCTTCTTTTGTTTTCATTGATTGGTTGATTGATTGAGTCATTCATTCATTCATTGTTTTGCATTTTATCTATATTGCCACTATTGTTTAGTTCCCTCAATAAGCATACATGCCAATATATTTAATAAATGTCTTGTATCTGTACATATCTTTCAATGGGGGTAGCTTCCCCCCATTTCTATTTTTTAAATTATTAAAATGCCAAAAGTCTCATGAAACAAAATGATTCCCAAAGGAAGCTTGGATTGAAGGATTGAATCCAATCCAATGGTCACCTTGCCAGGACTTCTAGAAGAGTGCTACATGGAGACAGAGTGAACATCCCACGTGGATAGGGGAGGCCACCAGCTGTACTCAGGACTCAGAGACAGTGAGTAGCTTCATCAGGAACATATTAAAATCTTGGAGTCATGTTACATTTGGATCTGGATGGAATTTTATATGAAGTAAACCAGGCTATTGACCCCAAAATAAAGCTCTTGAAGGATGGAAGAGAATGCTACCCCACAATATGTCATTTTGGCATGAGGATTGCTTTGAGCTAAAGGCACTTTAAAAAATAGCAAATACAAGAGGGGCATTCTATTCTCCTCTCTTCTTCAAAATGAAAGATTAAAAACTCCCATGTGAAAGATTTCCTCCCTGTACCAGAAGGAGAGTAACATCCTCATCAACAAGGAGGAGAAAAATGAGACCAAGAAAATTCTATACAAATAGACTTCGTTAACATAAGTCTTAGCTTACTTTAGCCTCCCCATATGGTTTACTTTTCTACAATTGCCTCTCTTTGCTCAATCTACTATAAAAGCATGTAAGTTTTGCCACTTTGGGGAGGGGATCTTTATTACTTATAAAGTTTCCTGTGTCATGTAAAACTTACATGTATTTCTATGCTTTTATTCTATTAATCTGCTTATCAATTTAATTCTCATGCCTAGCCAAAAATATCTAAATGGGTAAAGGTAAATTTTTCTTCCTCCACACCATGAAATGAATGGTGAGGGACAAGAACATTATCTTTAATGGTTACTGTCCTATTTAAAATGGTATGTCTGGTCAGCCTACACCAGTCCACCTGATGATTTAGGACACTCCTTGTATTTTTAACAAACTTAATTCCATTGGTTACCTGAGTTCCCCTTTGCCATGTAAGATAATGTATTGGGGGATTTGCATGTGAGCATTTTGTGGGTGTCATTATTCTGTTTACCACAAAGCCCTTTAAGAATCAACAGTTGAGCTAATGGGATCTCAGCAATGCCCAAACAGGGATACCTTTGATCTATTATCACAAAGAAGAGAATATAAGTATCTTAAGCCTGCCTTACTAAAAGACAGTGGGAAAGTAGCAGGGAGACTGAGTTTTGCCCTAGCCCTGCCACCATAAGATCACATTAAGCAGCCCACCAGCACTTTATTTTTCACATAAATCAGGTAGGTATTGAAGTGACTGTGAAAATAGAAAGGACTGGAACCCAGGGCATTAGATAGTGGGTCACAAGTGACCAGTGTGCTCCTGTAAATTAAAGACAGAGAATTGAGCCACTATCTGAGGCTCAGGTAGGACAGGTGGGGCCAATTTGGTTTAAAGACCAAAACCCACTCAGATTTAGGCTGACCAGGCATACCATTTTAAATGGGACAGAAAACAATGGTGTTGTCCTGTTTCAAATTGTGCATATAGTCAGCCCAGATTCACTGAACTAAATTCAAGGTTGTAATCATAGGTACCATTTGAAATGGTAACCTAAGGTTACCTTCAGAGATAGATCTTGAAACAAACATTTGAGTGTGAAAAGTTTTTTAGTTGATGCTTGAAGCACTGCTAGGGGAAGGAGAAGCATGATATGAAGGGAAGGCAGCCAACATAAAATGCATCAGTAAGCAGGTTACCCCATGATGAACTGGGACTGCATCCAGTGGGAACATCTGGAAGGTGGGTAGAACATGCCTCAGAGTTACCTCATCCGAGGGTAGGGAAGCTGGGACATTTACCCACTAGCTTCCACTTATCATTGACTGAAATCTTCTGCAAAGGACATTAACTTCTCATTACTTTTGGCCTTTCCTGCATGCAGGCTGAGCAAGCCCACCTGGGCAGAATAAACAGGAGCTTATAGCATGGAGCAAAGTGCATGAATGATAAGAGTTGAGGGGATGTGAACAGGGTACTGATAACATCTGCTCCAAGGCTAGAAAGGAGAAGGCACAATGGGAAATCCCTGGTCTAGGGAGGGTTAAAAATGAAGGAGAAGACTCAGAGGTTTCTGGAAGGCTTGTGTTTATCTCCAGGGACCTTCCTAAAGTGTTAGCCCAGGGGGATTAGCAGCAAACAGACACAAATATCTAATTGTTCTTTATCTGCCTTCCATATACAGATCCTACTAGATAGCATAATATCTGAATCCTACAGCATTTAGTAACATCCCACTCTCCGTTTGTGTGGTCCAGAAAGACTCTAGCTAGTACAAAAGTCCCTACTCTGAAATGTGCTGAAGTAGATTTGTACATTTCAGGTTGAACTTGGGAGACTCTGGACTGTTACTAAGGAGTCAAGAGTCAGCAGTAAATAGAGGACTTGAGGAGTGCCCTTGGCTGATGAGAGCAAAGACGTAAATTGGCTTCCTTTCCCTGTTGGGTTTTAGCAATTTATAAAGAGGCCTCAAGAGAAAGATAAAGGTTAATGAGGATGTAAAATACATAGCAGTATTTGTTTATTTAGATGAGATAATTTTCAGCAGTACCAGAGGATTGGATGTCTGGTCTCCTAGTGAGAAGAGTTTAAAGTTGTCCTTGTCCATTTGTCAATTTTCCTAAACCCTTGTTAATATAGTGGACACACAAGGTCCTAGCCAGGAGAGAAGGATGACCCTGAAATTACATCCACTATCAACAATGACCTCAAGCCACCAATTCTAGGAAACTCAAAATGTCTTCTGGGATTCTACAGATTTTCAGAAGAGTATTCTTAGATCACTAACCTCATAATACCTTAAAGCAAGGTTTCATTGGGAAGCTAGAGTACTTCCAACAACGAAGAGAAAGACCACAAGACAAGTGATACTATCATTAGCTGGCCTCAACCTATCAATTATAAGGAACTTTAAAATGTCTTAGGGGATTTTATAGGAGTGTTGCAGAGGAATATTTTCAGGTTGAGAAACCACATAAGTACTTAAAGTAGGTTTTCTTATCAAAGCTTTCAGCAAGTTGGGGTAAAGCCCATAGAGAGCTTGTTCCCAGGGCCTCAGGGAGTCTGGGTTGAGGCTTATGACAGGTACTCAGTACCTTGGCAGACTTCCCAGTGTGGGCCTGGATGGGCACCCAATGGAGTCTTCATTACCTGTGTGGAAACTAGCTCTATGGGTCTAGAAAGAGATAATGGAACTCAAAGCAAGTATCAGCCAAGACTGATCTGAGCATGAGTCTTGGTGTTATATTCAAAACTTAGAAGTTGTGGACATCAGTGACTAGTTCCAAGAGAATGTGTTTAAAGTGATTCTTGGGTTACATACTCACCACAGCATGTATTCCCCAGTGTCAGGTACACTGCCGTGGATCATAGGTAAATGGTCACTTTGCCTGATCTCTATTCAGGGGTCACTAAAGATCAGATCTCAATAAGAACAATGTGGGTCACCCCACCTTTGGACAGATCTGTATGCATATTGTTGACACTATACCCCAAGACTGGGGTCTAGGCATTTTGGGACTGGAGTGGGCAAGTTTCTGACAAAGTTATGACCAAGCATAAGGGGGATCCCAACCCTATGCTCCCTCTAAGGCAGTGTCCCAAAGGGCTCCCCCTTAGTCCTGGGAAAATCTTGTACCTGCCCTCAAGCTTGGGCTAACCCTAGGTTAGGGAAGGGGATAAAAAAGAAGAGCCAAGTGTTCTTGACTGAAATCTCTAAGATGATCTCCAGGCACCTTAAAATTTCACTGCACTACTGGAGCCAACCCATTAAACATGTACCATATCATGTGTTACCAGGCCCAGTCCAAGAGCAGCTGAACCTATTGTGTTGCTTGCAGAGCAGCGTTTTCCAAGGATGTCTGTTTTCTGCTGGTATAGGAAACTTAAGTATCACATCCACTGCAAAATGTGTAAAAATGCTGAAAGCATTTTAAAATACACTCTTAAGTGTATGGCAGCTCTTGCAAGAAAGTAAGGGAAATACTCTAATGCCAGAAATATTTCCCTTACTTTCTTGCAAGAGCTGCCATACACTTAAGAGTATATTTTAAAATGCTTTCAATAAGTCTAACAATAAAAATTAATTAAAAAAAAAGAAAAAAGAAATGAAGAGAGATCAAGGGTTCCTGGAGATGTACAGGTGCTAAAGCCATCAGCTAACTTGGGAAGTCTATTGTTCACAGGTGGCTTAGACCTTCTGATCTAACAGGTACAAGTATTGGAGATCACTTCTTGAAGATGGAGAACAAAGTGGGGAGAGGTGTCTTTCTAGATAACGAGGTGGTATAAAGCCATAGTAATTATAGTGAGGTTTCAGTACACAGAGAAAGCAACCAATGGACAGAATGGGGAGCTAAGAGTTGGCATCACATATGTATTCATCAAATAGTCTGGGACAGTTGCACATCCATGTGGAGAGTAAGCATGCAAACTTGCCTCGCATCATGAATCTTGGTGGAATAAAGTCTTAAATATAAAAGAAAAATGTTACATTTTACAAGTACATATAAGAGCATATCCTTGGGACTTCAGGGTTACTAAGGATTTTCTCAAAAAATGCAAAAACACAAACCTCAAGGAAAATAGTGAAGCATTCAACTTCATTAAAATCAAGAGTTTCGCTTCATCCAAAGACCTCATAAAGAAAGTGAAAAGTCTCACACAGATAAATGACAATGAATAGAGAGAGAGAGAGAGAGAGAGAGAGAGAGAGAAGATTTTAAAATCATCAATAAAAAGAAAAAACAATCCCAAGGAGAAAAAATGACAAAGATATGGATTGAAATTTCACAGATGAGGAAACACAAATGGCCAACAAACACTAAAAAATGCTCAACCTCACTAGTTACCAAAGAAATACAAGAATAAATTTATTGCATTCATGCTAGTTGGCAAAGTTAAGGTGTTTGATCACACCCACTGTTTGGCAGGGCTGTGGAACAGCATGGAACAGTTACAAATTGGCAATTAGAGTAGGGATCATGATAATTTGCATTCCCAGGAGAGTAAGGCTGCACATGGCCTGCTATTGTGGAGCTCGGACTTGGCATCTATGTTGGTGAAACCCTTGACCCTGTGCACCGGACATGTGTTCAAGAGTGTTCATGGCTGCGTCCTTCTAATAGCAGAGGCGCTGCAAACAACCCAAAGGTCCATTGATAGGAGAAGGGACAACTATTTCAGGGCAGTAAGTACCCCTGGAGGGAGGTGGGGATCAGGTTCAGGTAGAACACTTGGGGTCTAATGATCTGTTTCTTAAAATAGGTTGTGAGCATGTGTTTTTTTTTTATTGTATCCTATTTCTATTATTTACAGAACATATGTACATATTGTAGTTTTGTGTCTCAAACATTTCAGTTTAAAACATCATTTAAATAGACCTAACCCAGGCTCTTCCCTGCAGGGGCTGGAGTGGGTGAACTAAGGTCACTAAGCCCACCGTGACAAATGTCTTTTACGCACAGTTGAAGCCTGGCCCAATGAGGCAGCTCAAGACCCTCTTTTCACTGGAGTTACACCCTTTGGAACCCAGGTAAACGCTGGTGTCAATATTTCATTTCACGTACTGCCTACTAGCCCACTTCTCCTGAGGTCGGAAGGCATACATGCAGGACCAGGTAATTCCCGGTTTGGAGACTCTTTGTCAGGTCACCTGTGGGATGTCCAGGATTGTGGGCTGCACTTCAGCTGACTGAAACCTGGCAACCGGTTTGTTCCCTGTCACCCCCATGAAAACCCACCACTCAGACGCGTTCTCTGGAAGTTTTCCTGCTCAGAATCCTGGGGACGCTTCCCCTGGACAGTGAGTCAGCCTCCGACCCCTGTAGGGTGACATCTCTGCTGGGGGACCTCTTTGGCTCCCAGTGCATGGCCTCTGGGCGCAGCCTCCATCTGGCTCTCGGGAGCTGGGGGACAGTGCTCACTCATGCTCGCTGCTTTCTCTGCATCAAATCATCCTTGGCAGGAAGGTTTGGGACAGAGGGCTTGCATCGCCTTATTTGAGATTGCAGAAAGTTTATTTTGTGGAGACAAAAAATGTTAACAGGAATAACAGGATGTGATAGGTGACATTGTGTGTTCTTACTTGACCCCTATGCTGTTTATTTAACTTCTATCCCACTCCTGCCCACCCTCAAAAGACACACGTACCCCCCACACAAGCACACACGTGCACACATGTGCACATACACACAGAGCCTACAGAGCTAGACATAAATCACTCACTATAGAAAGAAAAATAAGTTTTTAAAATCCTTGATTTGTAACTTAAAATTTTCACCCAAGGAAGGGGGTGCAAAGCCAACTCTTTAAACCTGAGCATCAGGAAGTATCTCAATGTCCTCACGTCCACACCATCCGAATGCATGAAAGGCTCACGGCCCTTGCCGTCTGGCTTCCTTGCCTCTCCAGCCTCCCCTCTCACTGGCCTGCACCTCCCATCGGTGCTTCAGCCACACTGAATGATTTTCCTTTCCCTCGGGTTTTCTCTTGCCCGAGTGTCTCACAAACAGATCCCCAAAGAGACTTCTAGAATATTCTACTCATGTTTCCCCCCCTTTCCACACTTCACTCCTCATCCCCATAACCCAGCACCATGTGGCTTTCCTTGAACTTGCACTTTGTCCCTCCCAGCTACCCCTGAGAATGAAATCCTTTGGCCAAGCCGGAGAAATCTGAAGTGTCCGCCATGTTGCAATGCTGTGTCCATTGAGTGACCGTGGCCATGCTATTGTTAACCTAACTGCCTCCAGGGAAGGCTGCTGGTCTCCAGCTGACCAGGTTGCCATCTGTCACCCTGCCAGACAAGATGTGTTTTGGTTGCCTTCCATGCAGGCCACCTTGCCAAAACTCGCTGGGACCCAGGATAAGAGAGAGTGCACAGTGCTTTACAAGTGGCTGTCACAAGACAGTTAGAAGGAGACCCCTGACATGCAGTGGAGATAACCAAGCCGCCCCCCACTTTGAGCTAAGCGGCTCTGAGAGGGCCATCGCATCCTCCAGGCTTACACTTCCATGATGGGCACGCGAGGGACCATGCAACAAAACAGCTGTCCTTTCTCTGGAAGATTGAGTGAATGTGAAATACACTTAATTTGAACACAGGGGATGTGTCTCGAGAAAACTAGTTTCTCTCTGTAGAGACTGCCACTTATTTCCCCTCTCCCACCCCAAAGAAAACAACAAGCAAGCAAACAAAACATGATAAAGAGTGAACTTTTCTCAGCTCCCATTTTTTAAATACCTACATTGGTTTGCAACTGAGAGCTTCAGAAACTTCAGGAATCCCACTCCTGTCTCACAGTTCTGGGAGTGAATTGGGGTGATCTTTTATGCTAAACCCGTACCTCTGTCCTGTTCACTTTTTTGTTTCCAGTTGGCCCCTGTTTTGCTGTCTGAAGTGGCACAGAGCCCCTTGCATCCTTTTGTACATGAAGCTTGTTCAGTAACTCAATTTTTCACAACTTTCAGAAGTATTTTCTTTTTTGAGAACAAATATTTTTTGGTTATTCTTTATGTGAAGTGTTTCTTAGATTGCTCACTAGTTTATTTTGTCACCCTGTCTCTCAAAGGTGCAATCCGATTTTCAATACGTCCTGAGCAAGATAAATCCATCAGGACAGATACTTGCCCTGGGCTGGAGCCTCTTCCTTCCTAACACGCGTGGTCACCTCAGCAGGTGCAGAGCCTATGTGGTTGCTCAAATCCAAAGTTGCCCCTAGAGCTGCGCTCTTTGTCCTCTGTGTGTGCAATCGATTTCAGAATTTAAAAGCACAGAATGGATATTTATCCCAGTTGGATGTCAGCTTTTTGGTTCAAACTTCTTATTCTGGTGCAGGAAATCATTACAAGCTTTGAATGAGTCTTTGATTGTATAATTCCTCCGCACCACTGAGGAAATCTGGGGAAGAAGGGCATCTTGAAATGCTAAAGGTTTTAATATAGCCCGAAAGGGCCCTGCAGTCTACGTATTGCAACACCAGCAGGGTAACAACACAAGTCATTTATATTCTCCCTTCTTTCGTTCCACTAAAGAAAATTCTGTTTAGGATGGACATGGAATACCATGTATTGATGCTGATGGCAACGACGCAGCCTCAGCCAACGAGGGCTGGAGATGCTGGATGAGCATCCCAACCTCCTCTCCAAACAGGGACATAACCCATGTCCTGTGCCATCTCTCCTCCTGGGGCTAAGCCAGGTGCCACAACCATGACTCTGCATGACACTGCCTGCCCCACCTGGCTCTCCCTCACTCCACCTCCAGGCTTCCTGGGACTGCCTCGCGCACCTCTCTGTCAGGGTCTGCTTCCAGGGGACCCAGTCTAAGACACGCATCATCTAAATACAGCCTAGATACTTAAGTGGGCATAGGGGTAAAACCAGTCATGCCACAGAATGTCAGAATACTACAAAAAGACAGATTTCTGAGTTCTAATATCTACAGTTATATTTCAGTCCAAAAGGACAAAAGCCTCTACTTTTGAATCATTGCATTTGGTTTAATCTGGTGAAAAGCTTGATTATGGAATTTATTTCAGATGATGTGACTCACTGCTCCCAGGTAATTCAGTTACCAGGTCTCCATGCAACACATGGTACACAAATAAGAACTATTTGCAAACAGCTAGTTGTCTGTAAATGGTGCATCGCCAGTGCCTGAAAGATGGCTGTTCTTTGATGTCACCTGTGCTAGCCTCTTAACGTATTCAATAAGCGTTCTCATTGAGAAAAATTCAATCCAGCCATCTTCTAAAATATCAAAAATGTAATTGTTGTGTCTGACTTATGGTGCTTTTTCTGCTAGTGTTTGGGCCAGAACTGACATGGAGATACTGACTTTGAGTCAAGTTTAAGACTTGCTGTTAGGACTATATTTATTCACCGCTAACAAAACCGAGGTTTAAGAATGCATTAGGATTCACACTGGTGCTGGGCTGGCTGTCATGGTGGCAGTGCCTACATGAAGCCACGTTTGTCACAGTGCCACAGGGATGTTGCACTAGTTTTCCCTAGTGTTGGCAAACCCTTACTTGCAGAGCTGACATCTGTGACCCTGCAGGTCCAGCAGCACATCACCGGTAGGTCTCTCCTTCAGCACCCTCCTTCCCGAACCTTCTCTGAGTGGAGGCTATAACATATATTCCTCTCAACTTTCTACAATTCCAGAAACCTTGCCCCTTCCATTTAGCAGCTTGATTTTTTAAAAATTTATTTTACAATGGTTCTTGGTGGAGATGACTGTTTTGACGTCATTGTCACTACCAGGCATCTTGAATTTTGAATTAAACTTTAATATGAAAATAACATAATTCCCTGGCCTTTTAGTTTCTATGCCAACTAAAACCTGGACTTACTGGGGAAAATGGAGGTGAAAAATCATAGGAAAGGAGGAATTGCTCGTTATTCCTTTTAGCTTTACCATTTTAACCATGGAAAGTAATGTTGAAATGCAGGAGGAGGTTTGTATGCAGGCCTTCTTCTATCAGTTGCTCGTCCCTAAAGGACACATGCCCCAAAGGTAGGACAAGCCCAGTTTGGATGTACGGGAAGCTGGCAGCAGAGCCAGAGTCCGGTTGTGCTGGACAATTTGGTCTCTTCTTTCTTTAAGAGAGGTACCCCATGGGGTTCTTTTTTGTGACTAAATGTCATCAAGCCACACTTTAAAAATAAAAAATATTACCTTTGGCAAACTTTAAGAAAATCAATAATTCCCCCAAACGACTTCCTTGCCTCACAAGTTCACAGAGATTTGTGGCCCAGGAGCTGCCTCCTCACCGTTGAGAGCACCATTGCTGATGACAGGACACATCTTCCCTCTCCCACGGGAAGTCCTCTGAACAGGTGAAAGAAATGACCAACCCCCTGCACTGGGCCCTGTCTTGTCCACGACCGATCTCCACAAGTCAGCGTTGTCCCACTGTATTATTCAAGGATATTCAATTGTGCCCCAGAATAAGAGAAAGGAATAAAGAGGACAGATGATTCTAAGAGCAGCAGCAGGCGATCTGCACAGCGGGAAGACCTCAATGAATTGGGTTGGGGATGTGTGTGTTGAACATGGATGGGAAGCGATGCGGGTCCAAAGACTCACTCAACATGCATGAGCTCTGAGGCCAGCTGCCCATCGATGGCAGCCATTCCGGCCACATGCATCCTGCACCCAAAATGCATGGATAGAAGCCATGACTGGATACAGGTCCTTGCAAGCTACACCTGCCCCAGAAGCACCCTGTCACTGGGTGTTAGTCCAGGGGCTGCCTATCCTCTGAGCCCCTAACTCTGGCCCTCATCGCCACCTCATCAGTGGGAAGGGGAAGCGACTGCAGACATTGCAATAGATGTTTCGGGTGGTGGGTCCTTCCACCCTGCCGGCATCTTATCCAAAACATGACTGACCCCACCTCTTTGCTCTGGCTTCTCACTGTGTTTTAAAAAATCCATCCTGTCTCATGACCCTGGGGTAGCTGTCTGGAAGTTACTTGGAGGCTACTATGACCTCTAGGTAACTTCCTATACAACCGAGGTGACTGACGTGGGAACCCTGGGTTATAGGGTCTGTTAGAAACCTGTCCTGTCTCATGTTCTGTATAATCAGTAAAGGGCACAGGGACCTGTGCCAGAATTCACGTCAGAGATGAGAGCCTCTGAGTTTCCATTCTCTGATACTCCATGATGTCATTCACATATATACTCATGATATAATGTGAAGTGAAAAATAGCCAAATCATAACTCATATAGCTATTTTTATGACCCTTATTTTATAAAGCTATTTACATTATAGATAATCATGTTTATCTGTGTATTTATACATCCATTAAGCACCATGTTCTAGGCATTAGATTTGATATTATACCAAGATTTTTTTCTTTATAAATATTTAGAAAGCATTCATTGCTCTAAATAGAGATGTATCAATGTGTGTATAAACATGGATGATGCCAGAAGAAAATGCATGAAAATAGTGACAATGGCTTGAGAGGTTATTGTGCTTTGTTTTGCATGCATTTTTGTGTATTTTCAAGAATTTCCAAAAGCTAACAAGAATTGTTTTATGATTTAATAAAAATTAGCATGTTAATGGAAATCTCCTCTGTAGCATAAATATTATTTTATTAATTTCAGTTGTTCAAAACAACATAGTAACTGCAGCACAAATCTTATCAGAAGTTCTAGAGTAAGGAGACAAGCTCACACAATACAGAGTTTTGATCCTTTAAAAATGAACAACCTGCCCCCATCCTTGGAAGGACCAATGCGACACTCACCACAGCATCTTTTCCAAGATGCATCTTACTGTCACCCATTAATGACTCTCCCTGAGCCATCACCATCACTGCTGGTCCCTCTCTGTGGAAGTACTCTAGATCCTTACACCAAAATATACAAATGTCTACACTTGGCTCAAGTGTTTTTCTACAACTAAATAGTGCTGAAAACAGCATAAAATCAATCAAGGCGGATCAGCACCAGGCCATATACCTACTATCATCTATCAGCTCACATCTTTCAAGGCAGCTGAGGTTTGTGCAGGCCACTTGGCCACAAAAGGCAGGTGGGCTGGCTTCAGGGACTCACTAATGGGGAAGAAGTGGTACCAGGATCCCCTCACATCTCTGCACAAGTTTTCAGATAGTTCCAATTGTTGCTAACTTGTTGCTTTAAAACTTAGTGGTTTATAGTCAGCGACTGGAGCTGGATCAGATTGTGGAACACTGCAGATGGAAGCAGCCGAGGGCGCTCTCTCTCTCTTGCTCTCTCTCTCTCTCTCTCTCTCTCTCTCTCTCTCTCTCTCTCTCCCTCTCCTTGTAGTTTCAGGGCTGCTGCATGTGGTATCTCCACATGAAGGGCTTGGCTCCCTTCCACCATGGCAGCCTCAGGGCAGTCTTACTGTTTATGTGGTTTCTCAGGGCGCCACACACAGGGCTCCAGCAGGTGGAAGCTGAATGACCCTTTAATGGCCCAGCCCTGGAAGACACATACCATCACCCCTGCATACTCTGGTGGCCAAAGGAGTCACCAAAGCCCTCGCAAATTCTGGAAGGGGAAGTGGGACATAGAAACCCCCTCTTGATGGGTGAGTGTCAAAGTCACATTGTAGAAAGAGCCTGAGTGAAGGGAGATATTGTGGCCATGTTTGAAAAACACACTCTGGCATGTAAGTGCTGTTTCCTTTGCTGGTAACACCACCGTATGCCAACTCCTACTCATTCTTTGAGAATCAGCTTCTTTAGATGATCAGTCTTATGAGGCATTGTTCTAGAACTTTCTCCGCAGGCTAAAGTACATCCTCCTCAGAGATCTCTTCTCCCATTGTACACAAGCTCCTTGTGCACTAACATGTTTGTCCTGGACTAGTTCGTGTATCTTTCCCCCAAGTAACCCTCTAGGGTCCCTAAAGTTTGGGTCCTTGGATCATTCACTTTCTTTTCTGTGTTACCTACTGAAAAATGTTTTAAAAGGACATTTATAAAAATCCTTAATAGCATGGGAGGTACTTAGAATGTCAATAGTGAATGACAAATGCAGGACACCGAACTGCACACATGGCTTGGTCTCATCCACATAGAAGGGTGAGGAAATTGAGGAGGGATAGACACTAAGTAGCTCATATCTAGGAACAGGAATTATTAATGCTTTGCAATTTATAATCTACAAACTTGCTGAGTTTTCAGTAGTAAACAAGTATTTAAAAAATCACAAACTTTCTACCGCCCAAGTCCAGCATGGACTCAATCGGGCAAGGCTGTGTCTGTGAGTCTTGCTTTGTAGGACTCACTTCTGTCTAGATGAGCTGCTCTATGTCAGTTTGAATCTTTCACCTCAGCCCCCACCCAAGAGCAGGGGTGCCCTTGAAATACCACCTTTGTCAAGCTGCAAACCTGAGATTTATGATATTGAAATCATGCTTAGACTGACTTTGCTAGTTCATCTACTACACATTTCTGTCCTTATCTCAGTCTCAACTTCTAGGTCTGTCTTAAGGTAAAAGAGAAAAAAGTCCAAATTCCCTGCATGACTGTCCATCCCACACTCCAGAACTCCTCTTCCTGAATTATCTCTGGGCCCACACTGACTCCTTCCCACGGAACTGTGCCACGGCATTCCAGGTCTAATCAGTACTAATTGAAATTTAGATTAAACAGTAGGAGCTTGTGCAGTGGTACCCCATGAAGCATTCCGGGATGTGAACGTTAGGTTCTCTGGGTTTTAAGACCAGTCCTTGGTATAGAATCACTTCCTAGCATTGGCACATCTTCAGAAAACCAAGTCTGCAGGGGTTGTATGTAAGTCACTTTTTCAGGGCATGTGAGGAAAATTACTTTATCAAAAATAAAAAGAAAAGGAAACCTTACCCCCTGCCACCTCCATCCTACCCTAACCAAATTTTCACTCCGGCATCCACAGCAGAGGGAGATGCACTAGAGAATTGTCTCCAACCTAGTTCATTTTATTCTCTTCTTTCTGTCTTCCCACTGCATAATTCTGTCTCTGCGTCATTTCCCTTCCAGACGAAGGTAAGGGGGCAGTCTGCTTCCTCAGCTGCAGTGATGCGAAAGCCATGAAGGCGGCGGGCTTGGAGAGACACTCGAGCAGGGTGCAGGGGCTGCGCCCTGCCCTCAGAGGCCTGTGGAGGGAAGGAGGTAGGACAACGGGTCAGATACAGCTCCCTGCTGCTCTTGCAGGGGCCATCTACTTTTTGTCTCCCAGGACCAGCTCCTGCTTCGGGTAGGAAGACGAAGGCATTTTCTGAGTTCTTGTTTCCCCAGGTGCCAACTCTGAGACACGGACTACTGGGGAGGCAGTGGCAGGAAATGCTGATAGGAGAGTAGGGAAGAGACAGGGAAGAGAAGGCAACCAGTGGTTCCCTCCATTGCTGAGAGTGTCATTACCAAGCAAGTCGCCCTTGAGGGAACTAAAATTTAGTTCTGTTGGAGAAATCTGAGAGCCAGGCTGAACCCATACTATGGAGAGGAGTGGGAGTTGGGGTACTTACTCACCACCCCCACCAGTCACTGGCTTGAGGAAAGGTCCTGGGCATCACTAACCTTCCAGCACTTCCAACCGGTCACACTTGGGCAGAGCGAGCTCCGGTGGCCAGAGGAAGTGGTCAGACACAGAAACCCAGGTGGGAGGACACAGGCCTGCAGGACCCAATTTCCTCGTCGTTGAAGGAGTAAACAACAGACTGAGGCCACAGGCTGCTGCAGGTGAACCACATGGTGCCCATGACAGGACAGCTTCCTCAGCCACACGGCACAAGCAGGCAGTGAACGGCCTGCTAGTGTCTCCTCACCTGCTAGGTAGCAGTAGCCAGAGGGTGTCGTCTGTCTCAGCACAGAAGTGACTAAACAAACCCACCTGATTCTCTCCTTCGCCCCACCCCTTATTTAAAAGAAACTTTAAAATTCTTTGCCAAAGAAACACCAATGATTCCATTTGAAGCTTTGCAAAAGATGCTAAGCTATCCCTCTCAAGGGGTTTGGTGTGCCAGGGTGTAATTGCCTTAGCTATTAAGTTTATTGCAGTATAAAAGTCTTTTCTTGACATTTTTCTTTTTTCTTCCTTTTAATACAATGCATTAGTTGCTATAATTGCCTACCAACCCCTGGAGGGAAGTGAGGAGGATAGATTGTCTTATATAAATTGATGTTGGACTAAAAGAAATGTGAGGGGAGAAGAAAGCAAACTCAGGATTCCGTACAAAACAGAATTTCTTTAAAGCAAAATTCCAAAGTTTACAAATGCATGGTCAGTACTAAAACTATAGATTGTGATGTTAGTGATATAATTAGAAATTAAGTAAAGCAACACCAAATCTTCATCTATTTTTTTAATTGAATTCATTGGAGTGACATTGGTTAGTGGAATTACAAATGTTCCAATCCTCGTCTATTTTCTTTTTTGGTGTTGGGCTATTTCATCTTTCAGTGTCTTTAGACCGAAAGGAAATAAAATTCCCCTTCAATGTCTTCTTTTTTTGTTGTTTTGTTTTGCTGTTTTGTTTTGTTTCCAGATGTTTCAGAAGCAGTGGCTGGATGTTTCAGAAGCAGTGGCTTGTCATAAGCTACAAACATTATTGATTTCTCTGCCACTGCAAAAATCAGACTACTTTCCTGATTGTGATTGGAAATGTTTGTGTTTCGCTATGGAAATGACGAGGACATTCTACTCCAAGGCAAGGGCGCAGAACCGGCTCACTCCCCTCGCCTCCCACTCGTTCTCTGCGCGCACTTCGTCCTTGTCTTCACTGATTGGGGTGCAGACGCCTCATTAACCGGCTTTCCTGATGAATTATGCACCATAAATGGAACTGTATTAAATATCCTTAATAAAAACTCAGCTCAAGGAAATTTTATTCTTTCTTAATGATCCAGGAAAGTTCGCAATCAATACCAACTATTATGCAAAGGTTCTCAAATATGTTTGGTTATTTGAATGGTGACTTGGGCTCCTGAGGGATCATTGAAACACCGCAGATGACATATTGTTCCAATTTCATTCTCCTGAAAGATTTTGCACTATTTTAGGTCGTCTTTAATTATGCTTTTTAAGATTCACAACCTCTTTCCCTTTACATTTCCATGGTAATTATCAGTGAAGGGCCTGATGCATATTTGTCACGAGCATTTATATTATGATTTTGCTCTAGGAAGGAAAAGGTAGTGGAAGCAAAGGAAATCTTTTTAGTAAAATGTACCATGGAAGTCTAATTTCTTTCTGTGTCTGTCACAGTGACAGGTAGGTTCTTCAATTCTGACATTATTATTAGACCCATCTGGTCCCCAGCCTAACCACATCAGTAAGGGCTCCTAAGTCAGGCATTCCGGGCTTCTCGTTCCTTGCTTTGAGCCTATCTCCTTCTTCATCTCCTCGGTCCAAGATTCAAAGTGAAAACGTCCTTGCACGTGTTTCCCATCAGCTTGTGAGTGGCGGAGATTCTGGCTCTACCACTGACCGCTCTGTGGCTTGGCTTGGGCACATCACTCCACTGTCCAATTGTTCCTGCCTTAATGGTTGTTCTGGGGCTTAAATGTGATGACGCTTGAATGGCACTTAGAATATCAATATTATTTTTCATTCATAATAATCTTATTTTGGCTTTCCCATGTTAACCAATGGTCATGGGAACCAATTTCATGCCACAGGAATCCCATTTGGGGTGTGGTAAAGAAGGAAACATTATTCCATGCAAATAGCTCAATTGTGATACAGTGTAGCTACAGCAAATCATGTGTGTGAGTCAGCTCCACAGCATTTCAGCTCAATAATGATACACGCAGCTGGGGAAGAGCCCAGCTGGGGAAGATCATGGCTGTGAGGCAGCCCTGGGTGAGGCCCCTCTCTGGCTAAATGGCATTGCTATGCTCCAGTCCAGTCCCCCCACCTACTCCACCCCAGTCCCGCAAGACGCCTTCGGTGTTTCCGCCGGGAAACGCACTCTTCAGAGGAAAGGGGAAGTGTGCTCCTCTAGCTGGAGGGGAGCTGACATATAGTAGGAAGGTCCCGCTTCTGATCCCTGACTGGCCCGTCCTCACGCAAATGAGAACTCCAAATCCTCACAGTTTGATTGGCTCAAAAGGTACTGTTCTGATAGGTCAGAATAGAGCATTTCTAATTGGTTGGTGAATATGATGAGGGATATAGCTGCAGAGCTCCCATTGGATGGTGAAAGCCTGAGTCCTATTGGTTGAAATAATATTCCGGAACTCCTTTATTAGGTCTGGCTCAGATGGCAGACACACAATGCAGGCAGCAGTTCAGTGCAGGCTTCTTCCCTGAAGTGCAGTGTGCAGGAGAGGTCCCTGTGTAGAATCAGCTGCTAGGCTCTGTTTTTCAGTTTGAGTGCAGTCAGCCATTAGGAGCTCTTCTTAGTATATATCTTCTTTATCGGGTCTACACCCAGAAGTACACCCTAAGATAGGAAGGTAGGAGTCAGTAGCCCATTGAGGAGGTGATCCCAGGTAGCAGTTAGGGGAGTAGGCAAATTAAATAACACAGGGAAGGAAGTCAGTACAGGTACTTTAATGAGCAGATTACATCTGTGGGCAATGGGGCTCAGTCTTAATGTGGACCTCTGAGAAACTAGGTCGCACGTATCTCAGAAATGTTCCACCTGATGCTTAAGGAAGTTGGATTTTTATTCTCAAAAGTCCTGCTTGTCACTGGTTGAAAGCTATCCCACAGGATACTGATTCCCCAGCACCTCTAACCTGACCAACACCGTGGTATATGGTCTGTGCACATCTGGTAGAGTTGCAGTTGCCTACAGCAAGAAGCAGTGAGTGTACACAGGAAGGTGAGTGCCTGACTGAGCATTGGAACCATCTAGAAAGTTAACATGGACCACAGGACCTATCCTTTAGAGGGTCTAATCCAGCAGGTCTGGGGAGGGGCCAAGTGTTTTCCTTTCCAACAAGTTCCCAGGTGACACTAATGCTCCTGGTCCAGGAACTAAATTTTGAGAAGGACTGGCCTGGTAGATAAAGGTACCTGCACAGAGAGGTGGTAGTAAAATCTTCAAAACAATCAGTCTGTGCTTGTGGGTAGTGGAGGCCACTCAGGGAAAAGAGAGATGATGGCTCAAGAAGGAAGTGGACTGATGCAGCATCTTGTTCCCGTCTGCTCTTAGAGAATATCACTTCTTGGCCCAGCGGTCAGCTGTAGGTTTTCATTCGTGAATATCACCTTCGTTTATGATGGAGAAAAGCATCCAGTTTTTGAAAAATCATGCTGAACACTGGTGGGGGTTGGGGTGGGGGAGGGGTCTTGGTCTTTTCCTATAACCACATGTATAAGGAACAATGGCTCCAAATGTGACACTCCCTTACGGGTATGCTCAAATTTTGGGTTGTGAACTGAAAAAGCATTATAATTATTTGTGATCACCATTTTATTCATGGTAAAAGTGCCAGAACATCTCAAAAAATGCCTCAGCAGGAAAGGAAATTTGTTGGTGCTTATTTATAAAATCTAGAATTTCCACCTTCTCCTATTCACTCTTATCTAAAGGAAGGCCCAGGTGTGAGCTGTCTGGCAGGCTCTACAACAGCAGTGTCCAACCTTGTGGCTTCCCTGGGCCACATTGCAAGAAGAATTGCCCTGGGCCACACATAAAATACACTAACACGAACGATAGCTGATGAGCTAAAACAATGTTCACAAAAAATTCCATAATATTTTAAGAATTTGTGTTGGGCTGCATTCAAAGCTGTGCTGGACCACATGCTGGACATGCCTGCTGTGCAGTGACTCTGAGTGTCCATTAACATGACTCCCTGGAACACCTGCGTGGTGGCCGTGGTGCCAGGCTCTCATTACTGAACTCACAATGTCTTGGCCTATGTGTGTGACCTTGGGCTATCTGTTGAGACCTGTGTCTCATCCAGCTCTGCTATTGATGGGTGGCACCTGGCTCAGGTACTGGCAAGATCGGTCCAGGCAAGATGACTTCCTGGACTATGTTAGCCTCATGAGTGTGGGTCAGGGCCTGAGGGGGAAGTTGAGTTTCAGACATCTCCCTTATTTACACTGTGGGTCTGTTAGTGAGGACTTTCAAGGGTAAATGAAGGATGAGAAAGTTATATTTCTATCTGTCACTGGAGAATATTTCTGCTGGATGTCATGAAAGTCCAACCCCTTTCTGTATGAGTGACATAAGGTACTGTCTCTTGTCTACATCCCTAGAATCTGTTCTGGTACATAGTAGTTGGGCAGAGAGGAATGTTGTGTTGTTACAATGATATCTAAAATTAGCTCTAATTTTAATCACGGAAATAATTTCAAAGGTTTGGCACTTTTTGTATCTGTAGTTATAATTGCTTTTGACACATTTCCCATCTGATTGCAACATGCAGGTGTGTCTTGGGGTTTATGCCCTGAACTGCTGGCCTGAAACAGTGCCAGGAGCAAGGTTTTTAATGAGAATGATTCAGTACTGTATTTAATAATGTAATATAGTAAAATAATCACTCTTTCTGACTCTATCTTGTTCAAGTCTGCCCAGTTCCCACAAGATGTTGGTTAGCAACTTTGGCTTAGTCCTGCACATATTATAGATATGCTAATCATTAAAGAAATCTAACCTGTAGCCTAGAAATTACTGAAATGACCTTCCTGCTTAAAACTACCTCACCAAGGAGATAATGAAAATATAAACAAAAATAATGATGATTTATCAAACATTTGTGGAACCATTGTGACTGGGAGCATGGCAACCAGGGTTTTTGACTGAGTACAAAGAAGTTTCACCATCCTCCTTGGACTCTTGCTGGTGCCCAATCACTACCTAATTTCAAATCCTCTCATTTCCCCCCTTTTCCTGATATAAAAGATGCCTAAATTCTGCACTTTCTCAAAATGGTTCTTTAGGATGCTAGTCCATCATCTTCTCAGCCTACTGGCTTTCTGAATGGAGTTGCTTTCCTTGCCCTAACCTTTTGTCACTTGACTTACTGGTTTTTGTGAAGCAAGTGTATAAGCTTTAACTCTACAATAAGCTTTAATTCCTACAATAATAGGAATTTCCAATTGCTGTTAGAAACCCAGATCATGGTGTGTTAAATGCATGCAGGGGTTAAGTAGAATATATTCCAATCTCTTCATGCAAATGATGAGAAAGCAGAGGTCCTAAGGTGCTGGGTATTGACCCAAGAGCACAAGACTAATTAGGAGAATTAGTCTTGGAAACCAGATTTCAAGCTTCACTGTTTCTCATTTATCAACCTCAAAATCTGAGACTCATCTTTGACATCTTCCTCCCTTTCCTTCCCTAAATACAGTCATCCATGTCCTGCCATCATGTCTTTTATGAATTCTATCTTGTCCACTTTAATTCTTTGGTCTTGCTGCTACCACTGTCTTTCAGACCTTCACTCACTCCTATATTTTCACTTCAGGTATCGCTCAGATCTCCTTCCTGATGGTCATGTTTCTCTGCTATAACCTATGCTGCTTTCCACTCCCAGATTACACCTCCTCCAAACATTACTATGTACTCTTTTGTAAAGTGACACTGTCCTAATTTCTAGAGGTGGACAGTTAAAAGGCATTTCTAATAATTGGTGATTAAGTTCCATAACAGCAGATCACATAGGTGTCCCTCTCCTGTCTTCTTTATTCCCACATGTGCTGACAGTTTGCTACTGTGAGTCCCAGTGACTCAGACTGGGGCTTTCTCTGGTTGAGAAAGGTTCTCTGCCCATAGGCAGGGCAGGCTGGAAGCCCAAGGGAATGAATGCTTCAGGGAATGGCTCTCAACTACGGATGTGCTATCTTCTTTCCAAGGTCTTCAGTGGGAATTCACTCGTTTCCTCACAGTGGCAACTTGTGTGGTGACACAACTGTATGGACGTCCTCACCTTCCCTCTCTCATGTCTTCACTCTCCTCATCATGCTTATGGGACCAATTCCCAAATAAGTGACTTGCACTTAAATCCTTGCCTCAGAATCTTCATTTACAGGAAGGCAATCTAAGACCTATGGAAAACAGCAAGGCCCCGTGACCCAGGCCTAGGCCAGGAAAATGTGCCCAGAGAATGAAAACCAGCATGAAACGTGAAGTGAGGAGAAATCAGTCCACTAGATCAATGGAAGATTTTGAGGATAACAAAGGATCCATGTGAGAGATCTGGGGAGGAGTGAGCGTAAGTTATCTGAGAAAAGCAAAAGGAGTTTCCTAGAAGGCAATTTGATGTTTCAGCGGTTGTGTGATATGTAAGCAGAAATGTTGAAATACAGTGGGATCATATTGATCTGAAGTTTAAGAGAAGAGAATGGGTTGTTTGGAAATACCACATTTTGCCAGCCATTATGTGTTCCCATGTATAGTGTGCACTCATGTTTTTGGCCCAAACTTTCAGAGAAAAAAAAATCTTTCATTTTAATTTTCAAATTTCAATTTTTATTTGTTTATATTTAGGTACTTATTTTTTTTGTATTAGAAAGGAATTTTAGCCTTTTTAAAAACATAATTCATATATGGAACCTAAAATTGAAAGCAACAAAGAAACAAAACTCTTGGACACAGTCAGTAGTTTAGTGGTTACCTGAGGGTAAAGGGGGAGAGGACATCAAATATATGGTAATGAAAGAACTGACTGGGTGGTGAACACAGAATGCAACGTGTGGATGATGTATTGTACACCTGGAACCTATGTAATTTTTACTAACCAATGTCACCCCAATAAATTTAACAATAAAAAATGATTATCATATTCCAGTATATTATTTTGCATGTGGATATCATTTTTTATTTCTAGAGTTACACTTTTAACTCAGAGCATAAATAAAAAAATTAAAAACATTTATATAAATATGGAATTAGTACTTCCCATGTATAATGTGCATCCCTATTTTCCCCTCACAAATTTGGGCAAAAAAGTGCACATTATACATGGCAAAATACAGTAATCAGGATGTAGATGATAAATGAAGACATCAAAGTGGATGAAATGTTTTGGGGAAACACTAGTATTCATTTGAACAGAGAGTGAGGAGATAAAGTGCCAGGAAATGCGTGAGAATAACAACACGTACCCGGTCGATGGGCATCAACAAAGAAGGCCAAGTGGGAATGGCCAGAGGGGTGGGAGGAAAATCAGGGAAATGGGAATGCTACAAAGGACAAGAAAAGAAACAATCACATGAGCGGTGTCAAATGCTGCTGAGATGAAGGTGAGCTAAGACTGAGAGCTCTACATCTGATTTCATAGCAAGCAGGTCTGCCATGACTTGGGGAATACAGTTCCCATTGAGTGGTGGGGACACGAGATGGTTGCCAAGGGCCTGAGACATGAATATAAGCTGAATGAGGCAGGTGTAGACAACTCTTTCTAGAAGTCTGACTGTGAGGAGACTAAGAGAGATGGGGTAACAGAGGGAGATTTTGGCTTCTCAGACATCAGTAATTAATTGTGTTATAACTGACCATTATAGAAACATAGAAGGTTGGTATTGTACAAAGTGTGGAGCCTGAACTACATAAAGTGAATGAGTCTAAAATTATGAGTCTGTCTTAGAAGAGAATTTTTGGCTGATCTGAGAGCCATCAGCACTGTCGTGATGCTGGAGAGTGAATTGGATGCAAAGAGAAACTAAGGAAAGCAAACCTTTCCCTTTATCTTCTTAGGGTCTCTGGTGAGGCCTGAGGCATAAGACAGCAATGGGAGAAAAGCGTGCAAACTTTGTGTTTTTCATATACACAGGAGTCTTCACAGGAAAATAAAGATTCAAACAAAGAGTAATAACTGTAAAAAGGAATTAAAATATATGGGGAAGCTAAAGGAAGATGAGGGTTATTTTAATGAGATATGTTTGCATAGACTGCTCTCAGCCTTGACTCCCCATCTCTGGTTATAGGAATGCTCCTTTTGTCCTTGCAAAGGGAGGGAAGTTTTCCTGTAAGAGTGCTTCTGCCTTTAGAAATAAAAGGGTAGGTCAGAGTGGTTCTTCTTGCATCTGCTGCTTTACAAGTGCTTTTAGTTTAAAGTATTCTTTAAGTCTAAGCGCATATTTTGGGGTGGCATGTTCTGCTACCTTTCAAAATTCTGGTCTTAAGAAAATGCTCTCGAAGGGTGTACAAATACAGAGGAATACACTTATCAGTTCATTGCTTTTCTGCTCTCTGACCTCCCCTTCATGGTTCTCTCACTTTCTATTTCAATTTTGATCGTCAGACGCTACAACTTTGACTTCTGCTAAAAGAAGTCACCAGGATATTTTAACCAAAAGCATCATGGAAACAATTAGACGCACACAAGTAATGCCAGGGCAGGTGGTAAAAGTCAAAGTAGAACGTGTCTTAAGGATGACCATTGTCAGGCAGTTTCTTTCCCCTTTACTAAGTCAACAGGGACTACTTCCAAAGTCAACTCCTGTCACAGAGAAAATATGTTAGTTGACTTTCACTTCATTTCTTGGTCTTCTACTGTGCCCCCAGATTTCCTGACAGAGTGACACTGATTGCCTACCTACATGTGCCTGACCTTGATTGTGTTTTTACAGTACATTATTTGAAAGGTGACTGCCAAAAATGTGTCCTGAAGCCACGTGTGGAGCTATTACACATCTGAGCTTAGGATGAGCTCAGCACTGCATGATGCAAATTTTATTTCTATTGTTGAGGAAATGGCCACCATAGGGAACAAGAACAAATAATAATATGTTTAGCAGGATTTATTTATTCAGAATTACCCTGGGTGTCAGACATTGTGCTCAGTATGGAAATGAGGAAAAGGATAAATATGAATACAATCTGTCTCTGTTTTTAAGGACCACAATACTGGCAGCGGAGAAGGATTTACTTAAAAATTCACAATACAGTACAATCTGTGTGACACAGTTTGCATAAGCTTTTTTGGGGTGAAGGTAATAAAGTGTTATTTGCAGTTTTTTTATGTTCTGTTTTTCTAATGTTGAGTACATATTAGTGCAAAAAAACCTAGGGGATTGTGTAGGATAAAAAAATTTAACAATCCATCTTAATCACTAAGAAACATTTAGTAAATAACAGTTCAAAATAAAAATAAACTACATTTTAAGTTGATTCTATAATAATTGCTTTCAGAATTAAAGGAATATGGAAAACAGAAATTATCTGATTCTTAGATCCCACATTACATTCAACAATTAATGAAATTTTAAATTTTGGAATAATTTTAGATTTACAGACAACATTGTAAAGGTAATACAGAGAATTCTGGTATACCCTTCACCCAGGTTTCTCTAATAGTTACATCTTACATAACTATGGCCCATTTTTCAAAACTAAGAAATTAACACCAGTATATTACTACTAAAAATTCTTTATTTGAATCTCACCATTTTCTTTTACTATTGTTTTTCCTACTCTGGGATCTAAGCTAGGATCTCCCATTGGGTTCTGTGTTCTATCTCTTTAGCCTATAATTATTTCTCAGCCATTCCTTGTGTTTTTATGACCTTGGCAATTTTGAGGAGTACTGGGTAGGTTTTTTTTTTTTTAAGAGTGTAACTCAATTTGGATTTTCTAATGTTTTGCTCATCATTACAGTGGAAGTATGGTATTTTAGGAAGAATGTTATAGAGATGTAGTGTCCTTCTTATCATATCCTATCTTATCAGGGTGTATACAGTATCAACATGAGTTATCACTGGAGCTGTTAACCTTGATCATTTGGTTATGGTGGTGTCTGCCATCTTCTTTCACTTGAAAGTTACTATTTTCTTTTTCCACACTCTATTCTTTGGAAGGGAATCACTACATTCAACCCACATTTGATTGGAAAAAGAATATTTCATTCCATCTCCTGGAAGAAAATGTATCTTCATATATTATTTGGAATTCTTCTTTAAGGAAGGTTTGTATCTTCTCCATTTATTCATTTATTTCATAATTTACTTATATCAGTATGGACTCATATCAGTAAAGTAAATACATAGAGTAGTTTACTTTATGCTTTGGATGATAATCCAACACTATTATTTATGAAGTTTTACCATAGAATAGATGGGGAGCTATTTGGTTTGCAGGAACCTGGAAAGGTCTGTGTCTTAAAGTCAGTAGCATCAGATAGACCAGGAAAGTAGGATGGCAATACCAGCTAAGAGGAAACTATACCTGATTACTTCGGGTAGCTTTCTAATTTCCTTTTATTTTATTTTATTTTTCAGACCGTGGTCTTCCTTTTCAATGTTGACCTGCTATTAAAATCACATGATGTACTAATATGTCTAGTTCTATATTTAGTGGTGATTTACACAAAATAGAATTAAGAAAAGGAAGAAAAGTGGCCTCCAAAAACATTAGATGATTTGCCTGAGGTCCAAAAGCTAGTTAGGAACAGAGCTGTGGGGACAACCAGATACTGTGTTTCTCTATCCAGTAATCTATCTGCTGTATTCTTCAGTCCTGATAGCCACACATTCAGGTGTTTTGTCTTTCAAAAAGGCCATCCAAACCACCCTGTATGTCTCATGCCCCTGGTTCCATCTGTGCATGCATGTGCGTATGCACATGTGGGTACATAACTAGATGTTACTTGGGATCCTCAAAACCAATAGCTGATCCCATTGTCTTCCTACAAGCATGATGCTTATTTTCTAGTTTTCACCCAAGCTCCCAAGCAAGAAGGAACTCTGAATACTACATTTTTATTAACTAGCCTCTACACTTTCTCCCAAATTCTGTATCAAGAAGTTTTATTAATTCTATTTCATAAACATTGTGTAAATCTATCCTTACTTCTCAATCACCACAACCCTTGCCCAGGTAAATTCCTCACTGCCTTCTATTTGTATTCCTGTATGAAATCATAATTCAGAGATCTTGAGCTTTTCTACCTAACTCATGCTTCACTGCATGTACACCAAGTGGTCTTTCTAAATATCAAGCCAATAAAGTCACCTTGTTCTTAGGAATATATGGTGGATCCCTACTGCTTATAAGAATATGGTTAGTTTCCCAGCCAGGGAACTACCCACATAAAAAAAAAAAAAAAAAGAATATGGTTAGCAATGAAACAAAACTGCCATAGCCTAGAATGTCCTCTACTTTTCTATCCTATAGTCCTCTTCCCACACTTTCTCTTTGCTGTTCCCTCAACATAACTTAAGTTTCATCCTTTCCAAACCATTTGACAACCTTTAAAACTTCTTACTTTTATCTCCATGCCTCTATGCTCTTTGGTTTTCCTGGAATTCCCAAACTTACCCTTTAAGTTCTTGCTCCTTACACACTGGTCCACTAATAAGCAGCATCATCACCTCCTGTGAGCTTGTTAGCACTACAGATTTTGAACTCTACACCAGAATCAGCATTTTATAGCACCCCAGGTGATTCCCATGCATGTTTGAGACTGAGAAGCACTCCACTGAGCTGTCTCAATCATCGGCTCCCTAAAGAGTCTTCTTTGATACGCCCCTCACCTTTGTTAGGTGTATGCCTTCCTGCCCTTTATTTCAATGCATAGGAATAATTTGTTGATGTGCACTCCTGAGGGAAAAAGGGATGTGTCATGTTTATCTTTATATCCCCAGAGCCTAGCACAGGGATCAATTTTTTACCCATAAATAGTTACCAAGTTCTATGATGGGCTAGTCACAGCATAAGATGATAATGATGCCATCAGAGTACAGAAGACTAGTCCCTGTTTACAGTCTTGGTATAAAGACAGTGCTTATCAAAGATAAACAAAGACTCTAATGACAATCTTGTTAAGTGATCTGAGCCCAGAGTGTTGGAACTTGGAGGAGCTGATAAACATATGTTGAACCTGGACATGTCCCAGTACTCCACAGAGACACACTATATGTATTCGATGTCATTTTTCACACATGTAAATTCCAAACAGAGAAAACAAAGGAGCGGGGTTGCTGATTGTATTACCCAGTTACCAAGCAGCTGGGATGGGACCTAGATCATTTTACTCTTGGAAAGATCTGCTATATTTTAGCTTTTAAACTACTGTTTGATTCTCCTTTTCAGAATCCCTGTCCCATGACTTGTCATTCTTTATTTAAATGCTACCACAGTCTGGGAACTCACCATACTCATAAGCAATCCATTTCATCTTAGGTCTGGTAGCTGACTTCCTCCTCAGATTGAGTTGATAAGTCTACCTATACCTGCTTCTAGCCTCCTGAATGGTCTTGCTACCTTTGACAGCACTCATGTTCGGCCTACTCACTGCTTCCCAGCTGGCATATTTTATAATCACGAGTAGCCGTGAAGGAGTCTTCATCAAGAAATTAGAGCTGAGGGCAAGTGGAGCTTCATCCTATTTGGGACCTCTGAAGGACATTCCATAGTGTCAGCCCGCCTGTGGGGCAAGGAAGTTGAGGTATCAACCAAAATTCACCCATCATTGGTCAAAAGCAGCTTTTATGGGGCACAGTGATTCTCTGTTGCTTCTGGCATGCCATCTGAGCCAAGTGAGTACGTCCCCACAGTCAGAACCAGTCCACAGTAGGGGCTTTTGCATGACCAATCCACAGTAGGGCCTTTTGCATGTGCCTGAGGTGGTGTGAGAAGGACGTGGCCACATCTGCTATAGGGAAATGTGTGTATGTGGAGGAGGAAGGACACCCTTGTCAGGTGTGTCCATCAAAATAAAGGACTTGGCCGGCCACTGGAGAGCAGAAACAGCAAGCTGATTTTATAGTATTTCTTTTAAGGAGAGACAGTGAATATTCTATAATCCACACAAAAAAATAGTGTAAACAGCAGATTTTGAAATTAGATGTTGCCAAGACAACTCTAACTATTTCTATGGTTGCTTTCTTTGGAATGGCCTCACGTATAGGAAGGCCACCAAGTAAGATAGTCAGAAAATCTAGAATGAAATGAATCTCCTCCATTTTTTCCTACTCCAGGGTGCTCCAAGCTACCACCAGTTGCCCAGCATCCCAATCACACTGGCATCCGAGGAGTGGCTGTGCACAGGTGACTGAGGCAGCAGGAAATCATGAACTCCCAGATTCTAGATCCACCCGCATCACCTTGTAGTCCTAGCACCTTGAAAGAGTGGTCTACACCTTCACTGTGCCCCTATTTACTCTCAAAACATTGTCACGGAGACCAGGGCAATATAGACAAGGATGCTATTATGAGCACAGAATTCATGAGAAAAGCAAAACCTTCTGCTCATTTCCATTCAGAAATACAGAAACTTTTAGAAATGCATCATCCCTTATGAAGGTGGTAGCAGGAGGGTCCCTAAATTCAGCGCACTGGCTAAACTGGGAAGATTCCCCTGTTATCTACAGGTTTGATCTAGTAGGTGTAAGCACACCTGGATGCCTCCATTAGGCAGGTAGCTTGCTGGTCTCTTCAAAACTCCAGATAGAGATTTCCATTTTCAGATATGGAGGACTCGGGGAACAGGGTGCAGCAGCAAAAAGAGAGGGAAGTTCTAGCTAATTAATGATGAGTTGCGAGAAGGATGAAACACTGATGAAATTGGAGAAATTGTGATTTTTGACTGTGAGAAGTTAAACTGAATTAAATTAAACTTTTAAGAGGAAAAAAATCTATAAATGTTACATGGCTATATAAGGAAATATTTGGTTCTGGGTTATTTTAAGGCACATTCTTTACCCAGGACCCTGTAACAAACCTTGAGAAAAGTATGCTGGCATTTCTTAGTTGAAACCAGTAAAATGAGACTAGTCACAGTAACATTTTTCCAGTCTGGACAATCATGAATCACTTCTTTCTTTGAGGATTTAATTCAAGTCAGTATAAGAACCTCTAATTTCCCCCCATATTTATTACTTGGAAATGCCAAGTAATAAATATGCCAAAATTAACTAAACTTATAAAGAAACTATAAGACTAACAGGTGGAATTTACTTGTCAAATAGAGGGATTTCATTATTTCACTGAGTCATTCTTTCTACAGAGAAGCTGTGTGTTGGTACTGTGCAGCCAAGACAAGGCTGAGGCCAGTACAGTCAATGCTTGGGGACTAATTATCAGGGTGGACTAAGGGACATTCTCCCAGCTCTTCTGCCATCACCAAGGAAGAAAAATTGGAAAGGATCTTTCCTTATACTCTCTGAGTTAAAGAAAGATTTCAGAATATTGCTATATAGGAAAGGGAACCACAATGAAATGAAAATAATATTGTAGCTGGGAAAAACAGAAGGGTAGATCTATAGATACTATCTACATTTCTAAAATCAAGACATAGTGAGTTAAGTATAACACATGACTAAGGACAACGAGACAAACTAAAAGTGTACTACAAATGCTCCAAATTACCAGAAAGCAAAACACACACATACCACAAACATCGAGAAGAAGAAAGAGATAGAAAGCAAAAGGAAAGGCAATTTCTAGAGTGAATGATGAAAATAAAGAGTATGTTGAAAACAAATTAAAATTCTAAAAGTTCAGCTAGTAACATGTAAAAGATAAAATGCAATATCTGATCAGTACATTTAGATGAAATGACACTAATGAATGTAGACAGGAGGTACATATACGATGAACAAATAAAAGATTGGGGAAAGACTTCCCAGGCAAATGTTAACAAAAAGAAAGCTAAAAGACATGATGACGATATCAAGTAAGGATAAAGTTAAAGCAGAAAGTGATATACTAGAGCAAAGGGGATAACAAATATTATCAAATGGTACCACCACAATGATAATGCAACTGTATTATAGGAATCAAATAATAAAGGAAAAATCTATAAAGCATAACTCTAGACACTTATGGAATAAAGCAACAACAACAACAACAAAACAGAATATAAGACTAACTCATGATATCACGATTGATGAAGTAGACATAATTTTTCAAATTAATTAAGAAGGTAGAGCAGTGTTTCTGAAACAATTTATCCTCAGAATCCCCCAGGTGAGCCTGTTGAAACACAAATCACTAGGTCCCACCCCTGAGTTTCTGTCCCAGTTGTTTTGGGTGGGCTCTGTATGAGCATCTATGTGTATATGAGAAGAAATGGTGCCATTGGAAGGTGTAGAATCATGAAGACAAAGATGATTAAGGAAAAATAAATGGTAGTAGGAATCTTCAGGGAAGAGCAAAGTTTAGGCAGAAGGTTCCAGTAACCCAGAGTCTTCTAGGAGAATCCTAAGGGAGTCACTGCAGAGCCTGAAATTACCTGCAGCCCCACTGTGAAAGAAGCAAGCTTTGAAAGTCTCCAAAAATGGCAGTATTCTAGGCTAGAGATAGGGCTCACTAGCTCTTCCTAATTCAGGAATTCAGAAATTATTTGCCTTTAAAGTGCCTTTGAATTTTCCGAGCTCATTTGATAACGTAATTCCCAGAGTTTTAAAGACACTGTGCTACCATCTCTGTCTGCTTTTCCTCTTGATTAGAAGGCAACTTCAATAGGAATGCACCAGGCCAAGAAATCTAATCCAGACTCTGATTTCAGCACTATCAGAGCACTCAAACAAAGGTGGTTCCCAAAAACCCTCCCTCGCTAGACATTCTGATAGTTCACCAATGCCCTGTGGGAAATCAATGTTGGACTCAACCCTGAAGTCTGGAGAATTCTAGACTTTAAGGAGATGGTCATGCTCCAAAAATTGAGATAGCAAAACAAATATGATTAAAGAGCCTAAGGGCACTCCCTCAATTTTCAACGATTTCCAAAATTTTTCAGTTGAGCAAAACTCCAAACAAATTTTGTCAAGCCCTTTCTCCTCTAAAAAATATTAAATCACATGTCAAATTAAGAGAAATCATCTCCATATGAATCTGATTCATTCACACTTAACTAATGTGCAAGTTGGCAAAGAGGAAACATGAAGGAGGCCCCTGTCTGTGGCCTGATGACTTCTCTCCTTGTTTAGGTTGTCCACCCTAAAAAGGGGAAAGAGTCAAGTGGACTCTGGAGTTCTTGTGTGATTCAAAACTTTCCATTGGCAATGTTCTTGTCCCTTTCCATCATCAAAAAAGCACATATAATGACCAGAAGGCAGTGGCCATGAATAGGGTGGTCATTGGGTCAAGTCCCCTTGCCTGTCCACCACACCCATAAAGAATGGCTCTCAAACTTTTCTTTGTCTTGTTGCCAACCACCTACGTGGTTGAGAGACATTAACTTTTTCCTGATTATCTCAGCAGCCAATTGCCTGGTCTTACTGAATCCACTTTACCTGTCTTTATTCTAATCCTTCCCACTCTCTCTCCATTTATGAATACTATGAATCATATTACTACTTTCCTCGGGAACAACTTTTGACCCCTCTCTCACTTGCAAGCCTTCCAGACTGTGTTATTGCTACTGCAAACACCTCCTCTCACGCACCAACAGAACAGCTGTCGCTAACTAGGCCTATTTGAACACATGTTGTTTCATCCCTCTTCTTGGACTCTTCTTCCTTCACTGTTCTCTTTGAAATTTCATTCTTTAAAGATCCACTTAAATAACAGCTCTTCTGTGAAGCCGATGGGTTTTTTACACTTGTATTTGAAAACAATTTTAGATTTACAGAAAAGATGCAAAAACAGTCCAGAGTCCCTGTACTCTTCCTCCAGCTCCCTCTAATGCCAACAACCTTACATAACTATAGTACAAGTATCAACACCAAGACACTCACACTGGTTCAATGCTATTAAATAAACTAAGAACGAATTTGGACTTCACTAGCTTTTCCACAAATGTTCTTCCTTTCTGTTTTGGGATCCAATCCAGGATCCCACCTTACCTGTAACGGTTGTGTTTCTTTAATTTCTGCAATCTGTGATGGTTCCTCAGTCTTTCCCTCCTGTTCTTGACATCTGTGATGAGTACTCATCAGTTATTTCTTAGAATGTCACTCAGTTTGGGTTTGTCTGAGATTCTGTGAGGCTCTTTATGATTCCCCCACATTTGATGGAACTATTTCTTCTTGGTGCTCCGAAAGTGCTCAGCTGCTCTTCACCAATGGACTGAGCAGGTGTCTACCACATTACACTTGAGGAGAAGTATTGAGTTACTCATTGGGCCTCTATAATACTTGCCACCTTGATAGTCAATAAATGACAGTCAAACAACTGAAATAACGAATAATGAGCAAAAATGATTATCATCATCATCAAAACTTTAGGTAATTTTTTAAAAATTTAAATATTTTGATAGGAAACTGAAAAAGATCATCAAAAAGGGGAATAGTGCCCCATCCACCAGGTTGAGACAGTGGTTGCCTTTATTAATCTCTCTTAGAGAAATGAAATACAAAGATGGGAGCACTTCAGTGAATAGAAATAAATATATTCCCATTGACCTGAATTGCTCTTGTCCAAGTGCCAGAGTACATTTTTATGTCAGATGTTTTCGTGTTCTTACCTCTATCACTAGAGCTTGTACTCACATGCTCCCTCATAGTAGAGATGAGGCAGTGTACTGTTAAATTAATATTTCTTGGGAGAAGTGGGTCTTTGAGCAGGCATCATCATTGACTGCTGACAGTACATGTAACATGTAAAGGACTAGCAATATACAGACACAAAGAACAGAGAGCTGGAACTCTTTACCTCCAAATATAAAAATGCCATGCAAGGCAGAACTTTTCTCACTCAAAGGTGTCATCCTTAATTTTTTATTTTGCAGACAAGAGTTTATGTAGGAAAACAGGTCATTTTTAGAATGACCTATTGATAGAATGTGAGATATCTATTTAATAAATATTGAGTGCCTACATGTGCAAGATGGTTGTGGAAAGGTCAAAAAGTCACCAAGGAATTGAGAACATAATTTGTTTCTGGAATCCATGTTTATTTATGGAAATGTGATTTGTAATTCTCAGAACGCTTTGATGCTCAGTGGTTACTATTCAGTCCTAAACTGCCTGTACTTTATAAAGCAAATCTAACACATACTGCCCCCTCCTTTTACTTCAGATCCTCTACACTTTATTCCATGTCATTTCAGCTCAGGAGAGAGCTCCATCCAATGTTCCATGCTCTCCAGGAGCATGTCCATAGAATTGGGATTTACATAGAAATACTCTTGTCTCATATGTAACTTGGTTTTAGAAATGGCTATTGAACATGTTGTCCATTATGTCATCCATTTCCTTTAAAAATCATGAAAATATACTTGTTAGAGCTTAACTTCTTGCAGAAAATCTTGTCTCTTCTAATAAAATAGACTAATTTCTTTTATTATAAGGAAAACTGAGCAACTTACTTTTCTGCTTGGGATCCTATAAGATTTGGAGGCACATTTTATGCTTAACTAGAATAACTGACTGGAGATACTCATTTTGGGGGTATAATTTATCTTCAAATTGCTCCTTACCCTGATCACCACCACCAAAAATGAATGCCTTAATTTTTGAAAATTTTATTTTAGTAGTATTACTGCCCACATCATTTCCTTGTTTCTTTGTTGCTTCAAGTCTTTTCTGGAAGTAGGCAGTGTGGATAGATAGATAAATGATGGATAGATATACTATAAATATAATAGCTACTTCTAATTAGTCATAAAGATAGGAAGAAATGAAGAATCACTACAGTTGAATTTTGTTGACAGAGTACAGAGAGCATTATGAAAATCTATTTCCAAAGAATGTAAGCAAACCAGCATGCTCTGAACTCACATGAGAATTACCCTGTAAACTTATTTCCTATATAAACTGAAAGGGAACTTCCGAATTATGAACCGTGTTTTCAAACCAAAAAAAAAAAAAATTCTCTGGGACACTAATGGAAAATATTTAGCTGAAGAAACATTCTAACCAACAGTTTGGGGACAACCAAGTGTAAATTCATATTTTGCATATTTTACACAGCAAAAGTAGGAGTAATTTATTCAGAACTCAGACATTTTATACACATACATGTATGTGTGTATACATAAGTAAAGCACTTGATTGGATGGTTCTGTATTACCAAGAAGCCTCTAGAATAGTAGAATCATAACAGCAGAGGGATAGAAGGAGTTTTCAGAAGCACAAACTGATGACAGTTTTGGTTACACCTATGTGTATCAAACCAAGCTAGGAAAGAGACTATAAAATATGGGCATGCTTATACACTAAGTAATTTCTAGTTTGTTTAAACTCTGATGATATCAGAGACATTAGGAAGCTTTACTCCTTGGAGAAGTCAAAGAACTTTCAAGTGTTCTGTTCTTTCAGAAATGGTCTTTCAGTAGTTAACAAACATCTACTATTCTATTTTGAAACCAGATACTCCAAATCTACACTGAAACCTATAAGGGTCCCACACACTCTTGAGTCCACATGTGAGGTGGAATATTTATGTGTAAGTTTGTACCTATTAAGATACTAAATGTGGTCCACTGACATACTTTAATAATGTAACAATAGAGATTTCTGGTCAAGATGGCAAAGTGCATAAGTAAACACTGTGCTTACCTCCTATCACAATCACATCAAAATTACAACTAAACTACAGAACAGCGATCATTGAGAATTGCCTGACATCTAGCTGAACTGAATCCCTACAACCATGGACATACAGAAACCACTTCAAGAAGGGTAGGAAGAGCAGAGACACAAAATGGGCTGGTTCCACACCCGCATGTGATCATTGAATATCGGGAGGGATATCTCTTCTGTAAGGTTCCTTCTCCTGGAGGAGTTAGGGGTCCCAGCCTCACACCAGTCTCCCCAACCCAGTGTTCCACAGGTGGGGATAGATGTTTCCATAACTTCTTGCTGTGAAAACCAGTGGAGATTATGGTTGAGTGAGATGAGTGTGGGTGACCGCAGTCCCAGGTGCTCTCTTAAAGGGCCCATGCACACACTTGCTGGCAGACTCACTCTGAGCTCCAGTGCTTGGGCAGCAGCTTGAAAGGTGCCAGGGACATACAAAGAGAAAATGATACATCATAATGAAAATGCCAAAGGTTAGAAACAAAGAAAGAATCTTAAAAGCTGCAAGAGATGAGATACAATGTGATCAAAGTGATATGGCTGTTGAACCACTTACTCTGTACACATGAAACTAATATAAAATAATGTTGCATGGCAACTAAAATTTTTTTAAATTGTCACAGGAATATATAGTACAGCATAGGGAATGCAATCAATAATACTGTAATAACTATGTATAGTGTCAAACGGGTAACAAACTTACTGGAGTTATTACTTTGTGAGGTAATATAAATGTCAAATGACAATGTTGTTTTGTACACCCAAAACTAATAAAAAAATAAATACTGTATACTTAAAACCATTAAAAATTGGATAAAAAACTTGAATAGACATTACACAACAGAGGATAAACAAACATTTAATAGAAATGTGATGGAAGGAGAAGTCACATTAGGTGGTGAACTTATTATACAACAAGTTGACAATGCACTGTAGAATTATATGCCTGAAACCTATGTAATCCTTGCTAACAGATGTCACCCCAATAAGTCTAACAATAAAAATGAATTAAAAAAAAAAAAAAAAAAAAGAAATGTGAAACAAATTTTTAAAAGGCAGCAGGGAAAAGCAGTTAGTTACCCACAAGGGAACTTCTTTAAGACTATCAGGTGATTTCTCAACAGAAACTTTGCAGGCTAGAAAAGATTGGCACAAAATATTCAAAATGATGAAAAGCAAAGATCCACAACCAAGATTACTCTATGCAGCAAGGCTATCATTTAGAATCAAAAGACAGATAATAAGTTTCCCAGATGAGAAAAAGCTAAAGGAGTTCATCACCCCAAACCAGGATTGCAAGGCATGTTAGAGGGACATTTTTAAGAAGAAGAAGAAAAAAATAAATAATAAAAGGGCATTGGCTATAATATCTATCAACAATTACTTTCAATGTAAATGGATTGACTGCTCCAAAGAAACGACAGTCTGACTAAATAGGAAAACAAGACTTTTACATATGCTGCCTACAAAAGACTCACTTCAGATTCAAAGTCACACACAGAATGGAAAGGAAAAGGATGCAAAGAGGTATTTCATGAAAATGAAAACAAACAAACATAAAGGTTGGGGTAGCAATGCTTATACCAGACAAAATAGACTTTAAAATAAAGGCTATCACAAGAGATGAAGAATGACCCAGTAATCCCATTTCTGGGTATTTATCTGAAAAAAACCAAAATGCTACTTTAAGGGGATGTGTGCATTCATATGTTTATTGCAGCATTGTTTACAGTGGCCAAGAAGCAGAAGCAGCCTGAGTGTCTGTCGATGAATAAATGGATAAAAAGGAAGTGATTATATATATAATGAAATATTGCTCAGCCAGGGAAGGGAATGGGTTCTGGCCATCTGAGGCAGCACGGATCAGCCCGGAGGGCATTGTGCTGAGTGGCGTACATCAGACCGAGCAAGACAGATGCAATATGATTTTGCTTATATGTGGAATCTAAAGAACAAAATAAAAAACCAAAAGCAAAACAGATACAAACTCAGAGATACAGAAAACATTCTGATGGTTGCCAGAAGGAAGGGGGGTGGGCAAAAAAGAGGAAGGGACGAAGAAGCTCACATTGGCTGTTACACAGTTGTCATGGGGATGTAGAGTACAGCATGAAGAACATAGTCAATAGTATTGTAGTAACTATGTATGGTGTCAGATGGGTACTAGATTCAATGGGGTGACCGATGGGAGGGGAATTGGGAGGCAAGGTGAAAAAGGTGACGGGATTAAGCAGTACAAATTGGTAGTTACACAACAGTCATAGGAATGTAAAGTATAGTGAATGATGTCAATAATACGGTAATAACTATGTGTAGTGTCCAGGGGGTGCTAGAGGAGTCAGGGGAAATCACTTCTTAAATTATATAAATGTCTGTTATGCTGTATAACTGAAATTAATATGAAATAATATTGAATGCCAAACTGTAATTGAGCATTTTTAAGAGGGGGGAAAAAGCTGAAGGGGAATAAGAGGTTCAAACTTCCAGGTACAAAACAAATAAGTCATAGTGATAGAATGTACAGAATAAGGAATATAGTGAATAATAAATACTGTGATAGCACAGTACAGTGGCATGTGATCAGTTCTTTAAGTTTATAAATGTTGAATAAATATGGTGTATACCTGAAATTAATATAATATTCCATGTTAGCTATATTTTAATAAAAATCTTGTAAAATATGTCATTTGATGAGTTAACTATACATTTCATTTGAATATATGTTTGATAGTGGTTATAGGGTCAAATAGATCTTGGCCATACTCTAGAACATCTTGTATTTTATGGATGGGATCATTTTTAATGCAAATTTCACATGATTGAAATAAATCATTAAAATACTCTCCAAGATAAAAAATAATGTAACAATAAATGATTATATAAAACAATGTAAAAATTACTATTTATAAAGGAATAGCTCAAACCTATAAAATATACATGAGCTAGTTTCATTTTCCTTCGGATTTTCTCCAAATTTATTTCATGAAAAGATGTGTTTCTTGTGTGTGTGTGTGTGTGTGTGTGTGTGTGTGTGTGCACATGTGCATTTATATATAGCATATATAAAAATAAATAATTGCTACATATGTAACTTTATATCTATAGCACAATTTTATATGTATAATCCATACATGTGTGTGTATATATGTATATATACACATATAAAATTGTGCTATAGATATAAAGTTACAAATGTACAGCAGTTATTTATATATATGTATATGCTACATGTAAATGCTATGTATACTGGAGACATAACACGTTGAGCGCAGGCTTGTGGAGAACCTGGCTGCTGCCCTAATGTGCTAGAAATGTCCCACACACTTCCCAAAGAATTTGGTGTTGCTGTGGTTTTGGGTCAGTCCCCATGACCACGTTGAGGGTGTAACTCCTTGGTGTACGAGAAAGCAATGGATTTTTAAAAATGCTTCTCTGTCTCTCTTTCCTGAAATAAACTCTATTTGAAAAGATTATTATTTTTAATATAATGCTAGATGTACAAATATATGATTTATAATCTTTGCCTTTGTATTCATATGCAAAAATAGGCATCTAGTTTTTTTCCTTATTAGCTTGTTCAGGTTTTATTATCAATTCATATTCACTTAAAAGAACTCGTTCTGGGGTAGTTTCTTATATAAAAAATTATCTATTCCTTAAAAATTAGGTACACTTTTCTATAAAATCATATGGGCATAGACCTCTTATAATAATAGTTTTGACCAACTTTTCAGTTTCTATTATAGTGGTTGACCTAATTACTGTTTAACCTCTTCTTGGCAAATTTTGGTAATTTATGAGAAAAGCATCAAATTTATTTATATTTTAAAATGTTTTGGTTGAAATTTACACAAAACATGCTCTTAAAGAAAAAACTTTAGGGGAGTTCCCTGGTGGCGTAGTGGCTTAAGGCTTCGGCGCTGGTGCTGTCAGCGCTGCGGCCTGGGTTCAATTCCCAGCCAGGGAGCTACCCACATACCAAAAAGAAAAGGAAAAAGAAAAAACTTTATATCTCTTTTTATACTTCTTTTCTTCTTCCTTGTGTTGCATGTTGTAGCTCTTCATGTTTTTCATGAGGAACTCTTTGTGAGATTGATTTATTTATGGGTCTTTTCATGGAAGCAGCACTTGGCTTTATTTATCAATCCTACAGTTGGCTTAATTAATTACTGCTTTGATATTTCTACATTCTTTTCTTTAACTTCTTTTGGTTGTATATTTTTTATATTCTTGGGTAACTTTTTGTTATTATATGTTTAAATATTTCTACTTATTAATTAAATCATGTAAAACTACAAGTTTTCATATACTATAATTTTGAAACAATATCTAGAATTCTTTTTGTCTTTAACTTCTAAAAATTCCATCATATTAGTTTTTTCCAGTTTGACTTAAGTTATATTTTTGAATTATTGTTTTTAATTTCAGGTATTTACATTAGTAGTAGTGGAAGGGGACAGTGAATGTGTTATTTTAATATCTAGCTGTATTAGGTTTTTGTTTCTCTGATTTTCATTTATTGGTTTGGTTTCTCTGTTTCTCTGTTATTTTGTTTCTCTGGTTATTCTCCAATCACCAAAGGATGGCAGTACACACACACACGTGCATGCACGCACGCACACACACACACACACACACACACGAATAACCAGAGGAGAAAAATATATGGAACCAACTCATGTATATGGAGACTGAAAAGTCTCACAGCCTGCACACAAGGAGAGCCAGTGGTATAATTCTAGCCTGAGTCCAAAGGCCTGAGAACAAGGTGAACGGATGGTGTTAAATCCCAATTCAAGGACCGGAGAAGATGGAGTCCCAGCTCAAACAATACGACAGAGATAGAGAAAGGGAGAGAGAGAGGGGCGGGGGGAGAGAGGGAGAGGGAGAGAGAGAGAAAACAACTTTTTAATTCCTCCATATTAGGAACTGAAATCTGCTTTATTCAGTCTATCAATTCAAACATGAATCTCATTCAGCACCGCCCTCCCAGACACACCCAGAAATGTGTCATTTATTTGGGTACATGTGGCCCAGTCAGGTGGACACATAAAATTAACCATCACACTAGTTTATTGGCATTGTGATTAAGTATGCAGACTTTTCAAAAACTTCTACCATTTGGATTTCATTGATATTTCCTTTGGCTCTAAAGCATGATTGATTTTTGTTAGTGTTTCATGGGTATTTGTAAAATATGATTCTCTGATAGTTTAAAGTACTAAGTATAACTAAGAAGTGAAGCCTGCTAATTGATTTCTTAAAATGCCTGCACTTTATTTTTATCAACATGTGTCACATCTGAAAGGGATCATGTCTTATGAGGTTCTCCTTATATTTCTAAGTCATGGCCACAAATGTTCACTGACATTTATGCACCTACATACATATAAACATTCATGAATGTTTCATTTTTCTCCTTAGATTTTACCTTTCATTTTAAATGACACCTCATGAGATATCAATATTAATGTTACTGCTTTTTGTCGTATTGTTTTGCTCATACTCCTATTTTCTTTATTAAATTTGCAGTATTTTTCTTTAAAAATAGTGGTTAAGAGTGTGCCCTCTGTAATCCAACTATCCAATTCCCTGGGTCCAACCTGGCCAGTTACTCATCTGATTGTCTGTCTCCCTGCTGTAATAGCATATATTAAAGTGTTTGAAAATGCCTGGCACAAGGTAAGCACCCAATAAATGTTCCCCTCTGACTCTTTTTTATTACTACCATTCTATTTTACATTATGAATAGCAAAGCACTTATAAATAGTGATGCATTATAATTTTTTAATCTAATCTGAACATCAATACATTTTAATGTATTGAAGGGGAGTTAAAACCCATCCAAATTGATTTCCACTATTGATATTTGGTTATACCTTCTGCCATCTTTTCTATTTTTTGTGCACTCTGATTTCTTATTAGTTCTTTATTTAACTCTTCTCTGACTTTTGCTGGATTCCATTTTTTTATTCCTTTACTTTTATTTCATGAATTCATCTATTGGACCTCATGTGTCTGTTGAAGAGAGAGATAAATCATTTATTTTTAAAAATATGAGGTATGTTTGACTGACAGATGTATCTTTTAACCCTTCCTGGATACCCAGCACTGAACTACACGCAAGGGAGATACAAGACAGATATAAGATAACAGCTCTTACCTAAGACGACTTGCAATCTAGTCGAGAGATTTGAGGAAAAATAAAATGCAGGAAATAATAACAAATGAACTGGATTTCCATGAAGTCCTCTGGACTTCGGAAGAAACACAGAGATGTGACTGCACTAGCTACAGCAGGCCCCTGAAAGGCAGTGTGCTTTGGTGGGTACTATGCTTAGGACACTCAGCATAGTAGTCCTGAGTCTGCACAGTGGGGCACTTGTACACAGACCTGCCTCTACTATCAAGAAAGGACTCTTTCCACAAAACTGACAGGGAAGTTTCCAAGTGTGCTCAGCATCCCTCTGTCCTGCCACCCACAAGAAAGTGATGGCACTAAGCAGCCTTTCTGGGAAGAAGTAAAGCAAGAATTCAGCATTTTGTATTTAACCAAGGATGGAAGAAATATGTCCTTGACTCAAAGACTGTACTGTAGAGAACTTGGAGTGAACACATGAACAACTGTGTAAAATGTAGGCAGAGTTCCAAAACGAATAAACAAAAACAATCCCAATAGCCAGCATGCATCAGAGCGAAATTGGAAGTGAGACCCAGAGACTGAAGCAGTAACTTGGGAGGCAAGAGGCAGCCAGACCACATGGGAACATAAAGGACTGTTTCTCTTTTTCCCAAATCTTACTGAGGACAAATTAAAATGGATATAAACCCATAGCATATTTATGTTGGAATAAACCTCTTAAATTTATTTTTACTTTTTAAATTTTTATTTATTTTTATTCTTTGTGGCATTTTATTTTACTTTTACTTCTAGGTTTTGACTTTTTTTTTTATTAGTTTCAAGTATCTAAAAAAATAGTGATTAGACATTTATATACCTCACAAAGTAACAACCCCAGTAAGTCTATTACACATAGGACACTGTACAGTTATTAGAATATTATTGACTATATTTCTTATGCTGTACTATATATCCTTGTGACCATTTTTTAAAATTATACTTGAAATTCAATATTATTTTATATTAGCTTCAGGTATACAGTGTAGTGGTTAGATACTTATATAATTTAAGTAGTGATCCCCTTGACTAGTCTAGTACCCACTGGGCACTACACATAATTATTATCATATTATTGATTATATTTCCTATGCTTTACATCCCCATGCCTATTTTGTAACTACCAATTTGTACTGCTTAATCTCTTCACCTTTTTCATCTTGCCCCACAATGTCCCTCCCACCTACCACATTTAGTACCATAGATAGTTATTACAATATTTTTTACTATTAATATACTTTTTATGTTGTACCCCACATCCCCATGACTACAGTGTAACAACCAATTTGTGCTTCTTAACCTCCTCCCCTTTTTATCCAACCCCCAAATCCCCTCCCACGTGGCAACCATCAAAACGTTCTCTGTGTCTCTGAGTTTCTGTTTTGTTCATTTGTTTATTGTGTTCTTTAGATTCCACATATAAGCAACCTCATATGGCATCTGTCTTTCTTTGTCTGACATACTCTACTCAACACAACATCTTTCAGGTCCATCCATGCCACCACAAATGGCAATATCCCATTTCCTTTCCTGGCTGAACAGTATTCCATTGTATATATGTACCACCTCTTCCTTATCCATTCATCCTTTGACAAACACCCAGGCTGCCTCCACATTTTGGGAATTGTAAACAATGGTGCGATGAACATATGGATGCACACATCCCCTTGAAGTAGCATTTTGGGTTTCTTTAGATAAATAACCAGAAGTTGGATTACTGCCTACTTTCGTGATAGCCTTTGTTTTAAAGTCTACTTTGTCTGGTGTCAGTAGTGCTACTCTAGCTTTTTTTCTCTTTGTTTCCATTTTCATGAAATACTTTTTTCCATTCCTTACTTTCAGTCTGTGTGAGTCTTTCTATCCGGAGTGACTGTTTTGTAGGCAATCTATGTAAGAGCCTTGTTTTCTTATTCATTAGCCACCTTATCTTTTGTTTGGAGTATTTAATCCATTTACATTAAAAGTAATTGTTGATAGATATGTAGTTATTGCCATTTTATTATATACATATATATTCATCTTATAGAAGTTTCTCTAACATTCCTTGTAATACTGGTGGTTTGGTGGTGATGAACTTCTTTAGTGTTTTTTCATCTGGGAAATGCTTTACCTGTCTTTCAATTCTAAATGATAGCCTTGCTGGGTACAGTAGTCTTGTTTGTAGTTCATTGCTTTTCATCACTTTGAATATATCATGATAATCCATTCTGCCCTGCAAAGTTTCTATTGTGAAATCAGCTGACAATTTTATGTGAGATCCTGTGTAGGTAACTAACTGCTTCTCTTGCTGCTTTTAAGATTCAATCTTTGTATTTAACCTTTGGCATTCTAATTATGATATGTCTTGGTGTGGACCTCTTTGGGCTCATCGTGTTTGGGACTCTTTGAGCTTTCTTGGTTTGTATATTTATTTTATTTGCCAAGTTAAGAAAGGTTTGTGTTTTTGTTTTTTGTTTTTTTTTTTCATTATTTCTCCAAATAGTTTTTCAATTTCTTGCCCTCTTTTCCTTCTGGTACCCCTATGATGTGAATGCTGGTACATTTGATATTATACCAGAGACCCTTTATCCTAATTTTTAAAAATTCTCTATTATTTTTTCTGTACCAATTGTGTTTTATGCTACCTTGTCTTCCAAATTGGAGATTCAATTTCCTGCTTTACCTAATCTCTCTTTTTTTCTAATATATATTTCATTTCACTTTTTTTATGTGTTCTAGTTCTATTTTTGTGTTTTCTATTTCTCTGTTAAAGTTCTCGCTGAGTTTATTGAGCACACTTATAACCAGTGTTTTGAACTCTGTGTGTTGTAGAATGTTTTTTTCCATTTTGTTCCTTTTCTGGAGTTTTGCTTTGTTCTTTCATTTGAGACACTTTTTTTTTACTCCTCATTTTGTCTGCTTCCCTATGTATTAGATAGATCTGCTATGTCTCTTGTTCTTGGTACAGTGGCCTTATGTAGTAGGTGTTCTGTGGGGCCTAGTGATGCGGTCTCCCTAGTCATCTGTGCTGGAATCTCCAGGTGTGTCTCTTGTGTGTGTTGTAAATGGCCTCCTGATGTAGTTAAGCCTTGATTGTTATTGGTAGGTCAATGGAAGAGATTGATTCTCAGGCTAATGAGGACTGCCTATGACTACAGCAGAAGAGCTGCTATGTAGGGACTGACTCCATATATCAGAGTTCATTTTAGTTGGGCGCTGGTGCCTGCTGAGTTCACCCTTTGGGTGTGTCATCTGTGGCAGTAATTGAGTGGTGCTTTGGTTAGGTCTGAAGCTGGCAATCAGGTGTGTTGATTCTGGAGTCTCTTGGGAGGACCTCTATTGCAGGTCGATGTCCGCTGCTATGTTTTACTGATGTAGGGCCACCTAGTATGTGCTACAAAGTAATCTGCAAGTGATTGTTGCTTGTGCTTGGCTTGGAGGCAACTGGAAACACTTAGGTGCCAACTGAAGCCAGCTGCTACTAGTACTAAGCTTGGGACAGCTTAGCAAGATGCACACGGTATGCTGAGGCCAAACACTATTTGTTTGGGGTTTATGAACCTTTGATATATTTTAGAAAACTCAGGGATTCCCGGTGGTGTAGTGGCTAGGCTTTGGCACTCTCAATGCCGCAGCCTGGGTTCGATTCCCAGCCAGGGAACTACCTCCCCCCAAGAAAAGAAAAGAAAAAAGAAAGAAAACTCCACAGCCCAAACTGAGATAGGTAAATTGTATTGAAAGCCCACAGGAAGTGGCATGGATGGGCCCGCAAGTTGGGTGGGGTGGGGTCAGGGTATCATCAGAGAAAGGAAAATAGTGTTAGCAACGTTGATGAAAACTCAGATCTGGCAGCTACTTGTGCCTGCACATTGGGTGGGGTGAGTACTCAACATGGCTTCTGTCAGCATTTCTACCTGAAAGAAAGCAGTGCCTTCAGCCCTCACCCTGAAGTCAGACAATTCAGTTCCTCCCTGTATTTCCTTAGACCTGACCCTAAGAGTGAGTGAGTTTGTCAGCATGTAAATTCACATGTGGGTCCTTTAAGAGGAAGGCCTGGGACTTAAGCAGGCTTCTGTGTTACTCAGCTATCCCTGATGCTTTTCACAGCCAGATGTTATAAGGACTTCTCTTCCATGCACTGGAACCCTGGACTGAGGTGCCTATGAGGTGCCTACTTGCTTCTCTTTGGGGAACTCCCACAGCCAAGAAATTCTTCTCATTTTTTTTTACCACCACACTGTGGGTGTGGGGTCTGTCTATTCCTTGATTCTACCCCTCCTACCAGTACCCATGTGGCTTCTTCTTAATAGCCTTAGTTATAGAACTGCTGCTCAGCTAGTTTTCAGGAGTTTCTCAATGATTGTTGTTCCCTAGTTTAGTTGTAATTATGATGTGGTTATGGGAGGAGGCAAGCACAGTGTTTATATACTCCCCTACATTGACTGGAAGTCCACAGCTTCTTCTAAATGTCTGAAGACCCATATTAGTTTCACCCCTGCTTCTTCTCAGAGCCATAGCTGCTCTATTGTATTCCTCTGCCTATAACCTCGAACTGCAAGGTGACCACGAGTCTGAAGCCCTCTTGAAGCTCTCTTATTTCATGGCACCTGCCACTGCTTTCATCAGCCTCCAAACTATCATCAGTTCTATGTCATAGTCTCCATCAGCACTGTGACTCAAGCAAAGTGCAAACTAGGCCATTAGGCAACCTACAAACAAACCAGAATATTGTAAGCAAGTTCTATACTTTCTCTTCTATCCCAAGGGAAAAATCTGGGAATTGAGCAGCCTCCTCCCTATGGTGCCACATGGGGTGGAGGGAAGGGTAAGAGTGAGCAAAATGCCATGAAATTTCCTACCATTATGAGTGTGGCTTTTTCTTGGTAAGGCATTTGCTTTGTTGCTGCAGCTTTTTAAACTGCTTCTAGAATTCTCATAAAGGTATTATTATCTTTATGTTGTCCTTTGTTCAGTGTTTCCAGATGGGAACAAAGGCCTGGAGATTTCTAATCTGCTATTCTGCTGATGTCACTCTGAGGTAATTTTAGTTTTAAATATTTGAAGTCCACCCTTGATAAATTGCTCATTACTCATATTCTTATCAGATACACCTGAGGTCTACATAAAGTTCCAAGTAGAAGAAACTCTTCTAAAATATTGCTGCAGGAAGATTTCTAAGCTGTCTTTAACCCTATTTTGTACAATAGTCAAGATTCTAAAGTCCTAAGTGGGTAAATCCAATCCACATTCTCCGAAACATTGAGTAGAAGTTTTCTGGTTCAGATACATGATTGATGAAGCTATTTCACTTATGTTCTTCAGTTTTTTTGCCTTGTTTTTTTGTTTAGTGTTTTGAGCTGAGCAGACACAGTGCTCCCTATACTGGAGCACATTAAAATTTGCAGTGATTTCTATTTCTCAAAAAACTTTTTGTTTTAGTATTAATATCTCAAAAGACATCAACAGGAATCAGTCTCAATATTACGGTGAATCTATTTTATTGTTTAGACTGTTCTCACTTCTAGAGATAGCTCTTTTATAAGTTTTACCTTTTCCTTCATTTTTATATAAAAGTTTGTGTAGAATGTCCAATTTATTAGATCACCAAGAAAAAGCCATGACCTGTATTGGCCAGATTTCCTGAAAGTGACTGGTTTTGCCTTCTGCCCAGTAAATGCTTCATAACTACCCACCCTCTGAAGCTCCTCACATATTTGCAATGATAAATTAGAAGGGAGGTGTCTTTCTCTGCCTGTTTATTTCTCTGCCTCATAAAATACTGGTTGAGGTGTTAACACTAATAAAGAATTTGTCACTGTTTTTAAGTGGATTCCTCTAGAAATTGTCCCTGAAACAAGGACTCAAGAATGAGCAGTGAATTTTGGAGGTTACCCCAGGAAATACCAGTGGGGAGTAGAAAATTGAAACAAGGAATGGATGGTAGCCAACAAAAAAATTATTTAATGAGAGATTTTACTGCTGTGAGAAAATGGAGAGATGGAAGAACCCATTGTAGAGCTGTTCTATCCAAAGTATAAGGAAGTTAATGTATTTATTCATCAACTTCTCCAATCACTGACCGAGGGCTTCTCTTGAGGAATATTAACACCCCAGCACCTCTGGACCTTCCCATGGGAAGGGCAGATTTAGGCAACTAGAAATGGTGGATTGGTCAAGAGCCTCAAGGACTTCTGCTGGCATTCTTAGGTTGTGGTCAGCACAGTGTAAGATGACGAGTATGGGAGGATACAGATTGGTACGAACCACATCTGCTGTGGTCCCTCTCTACTTCTTTCTATTTGAGGGAAAGTAACAAAATTTCAACATTTCTTTGCAATTTTTCCTAGGAGCAAAGAAGGTCATGATTTAGGCAATGAAAAAATATTAGAGTTGGTGACCTCTTCTGTTATTCCAAAGCATTTCCAAGAGAATAGAGGGTTATTCATAGATTAGAGGTCCATTTGCCCTGATCTTAAGGTGTGGGTCTGTCTATAAACCCATTAATCCATTCTTAATGGAAAAAAAAACTAAGAATATTAGCATCCTTGATGATGTGATTTGCACAAACTGCTTTAAGCATGCTGGTATTAGTGAGGTAGCACCAACCAGAGAAGGGATCTTTCAATATAAAAAAATGGCAATATATGAATAAAGATATTTAGATCACCAATTAACATTTGGAAAAGCATATTTTATTTGAAGGCTTTTTGAAATCTGATGGCTCTGCTTTATTTTCAACTCTTCTATCCACCCCTAGAAACAGTTGTGATGTTGAATGTGCTTCCATTAGCTAGAAATATTTCTAATTTTAACTTATCCACAGGGGAATTAAAACAAGAAGAATTGCAAATAGCAAGAAGGGTTGCCTGCATGTAATCATTTCTCTCAACACAATGGCAGCCTCTTAGTGTTATCTGATATTTTGTGGTAAAATAACATGCCTGGTCTGTGCAGTAAAGTTGGAAAAATATTTACAGTTAAGAAACTACTGTAATTTACAGATATTTTGAAAACATGTTATCATAGGTGTGAGTGCAACATATTAAATTAAACATTTGCTTTTTAATAAAGAAGTGTTTGCTTATTGCCTCTTGCAGGTTTTGGCGTCTCAGAGCCAAACAGAGTTTTAACTTTCTTCCAATTTTGTCCCCCTGAAATTATAATAAGTTCTTTCTCTCTCTTGAGGCCTCTGCACAAGGCAGGCCTAGAGGTTTTTAATTCCTACTTTGAAAGTAAATGATGCCTTTGCTGTATTGCCTCTAGTTCTTTGTCTGTAAGCAGGAAGATGAAAAGGAATACACCAGCTCTTAGAGAGAAAGTGGCAGAGGTGCGTGGTACCCTGCCACTGCTCCCTCTCAGTCTTACAGCAGACAACATTATTGATCTTGTCTCCCATTCTCAACAAGCCTTGATGCTGGCTGAGAATGCTCCTTACTGAGTGATACAGATCCTCAAAATGAGACTTAGCTGGCTTTCCATGTCCTAGATCAAGAAGTAAAAGTACAGAACCAAAAGTACTGATTTGCATGATAGTTAAAATGGTTCTGTCTTCTGGAAACAAGAATACATCTTGCTTTCCTTTGAGATAAATTCAGCTGACTGCCTTGAATACATGGACATTGAGAATAAGGTTTTTACCTAACACCTACGCAGGAACATTTATTGAGGGCCTAAGTGTGACAGACAGTGTTCCTGGTACAAGAGATAATTGAAGACTGACTACAATCTTTGCTAACAAGGATCCCACAGCCTAGAAGGAAAGAAAAGACATGGAGGGAGACACATTAGCAGAGGAAGAGGGTCAGAGTGTAGCGGTCATGAGTGTGGACCCTGAAGCCAGACTGTCTCAGCTCACTCCCTGTTTGACCTGGGAAAATTTCTTAGCCTCTCTAATCTCCAATTGTTCTTATCTGTATTGTGGTAGTAATACCACGTACCAGGTCTGTAGCATCATGAAGAATAAATGAATTTACCATAATGCCAGTAACTTAGTACATAGTACATGTTAGCTCTTACTAACAGAGAAAAGTAGTTGGATTAGTTATCAATTGCTACAGAAAAATTATCATAAATTTAGCAACTTAAGCTGAGACATGTTTATTTAATGTTTGTGAATCAGATATCTAGGCACTCCTTAATTGGGCCCCATGCTTCAGGGTCTCTTATAGGTTGCAAACAAGGTGTCAGCCAGGGCTAGGTGTCCATTTGATGACTCAACTGGGGAATAGTCTGCTCCCAACCTTGTGGGATTGTCCTTCGAGGGTTGGACTGAGGGCCTCAGTTCCTTTCTGGCTGTTGGCTAGAGCCCACCTTTGTTCCATTGCCATATGAGTCTATCCAACACAGCAGCTTGCTTCATCAAAGTGTGCAATAAGGAACATTTGCTAGCAAGAGATCAGTCACAGTCATTTGTAGTCTACTCACAGAAGTGACTTCCCTACACTGCTGTCATAGTTTATTGGTTAGAAACAAGTTATAGTCCTTGCACAAACTCAAAAGGAGGAGATTATTCAAGGGTATGAACACTAGGAAGTGAAGATAATTGGAGGGCATCAGAGGGTATTCTGCTATAAGCATGTCTTAAATCTGACACAGTATAAATTTAATGACAAATGCCTGCCTAAAGTCTGCTCAGAGGAGATGAGATTAATTAGTAAGGACATAAAGGAAACATTCCTCAGAGAATGGCTACTAATCTGAGACTGGAAATATAAGACTTTTCCAGGAATATCAAGAGCCAAGGGCATTCCAGGTAGAGGAGTATCTTGTACAAAGGCAGGCAGTGGTAAAATCACGTTTCAGTCCTGGTTGCCACATGGTAGTATGGAGAGGTGGGCGAGGAAGAGCCTGACATTTCACCAAAATACCTTCTGCCATCCTCTTTTGATTTGCTCTGCACCCGCCTGCCCCTGCCCTTCTCTGTGCCCTGGGAGGGTGACCTGGGGAAGCTGCGCAATCAGACCCCTCCTTTCCCCTGGTTTCACTTGTTTTCAAACAACGGTGAACAGTGCAGGAGATAAGAGGGCAGAAGGAGGGAGAAGTTAAGGACACCTCCTGTGGGTTTGCCCTGACCTGGGACAATCCTTCAAACCAGAGCAAGACCCTCCCACACAGCTCTGTCTCCAGATTCCATGGCACCTCTACACCTTGCCTCTTCAGACCTGAGCAGAAGGGGTGGTGATAACAGCTTTCTTTGCTTTTAGATCTGGGGCACATGTTTTTATGGTTTATCCACATTTTTGCAAATGGTTCCTTTATTAAATTGTCTTTAAATTGCCTGATTTGGCTGTGATCCCTGTTTCCTGCTAGGGTTAGACTTCACATTAGACTGGAGAATACTGCTGTGGTCCTGATGGATGCTGGAGCCCATAATTAAGGCAGGGGAACCAAGAGGAGGTGGTGGCGGACAAGTGTGCATAGAGTATTATCCCGAGGACCTAGGGTGGATGAGGTACAAAGAACTCACATGACTTCCTGGTCTGTACTCGGTCATCAGAAAATGGTTGTGACAAGAATTCAGGTGGAAAGATCAGATGAAGAGTGGCTTTAAAAAATGGAGATTGAGATCAAACAAGCAGAGCCTGAGGCACATGTGGGATAGAGAGAAATGTCTATGAGGTGTGGGGTGCAGGAGATTGGAGTCTAGAGAGTGTCCAGAACTAGAGACACAGGAACAGAAGCACCGGTTTAAAGTTTGTGTTTGAAAATATGGGAGAGGAAAGGGTTATCTAAAGAGAAGCTCTAAAGAGGAGCAAGAAATTTAAAAATAATTAGGGGGAATGAAGACTCAATAGATCTATAAGAATGCCTTAGTATTTTGTCAATTTAAAACCACTTTCATAATACAAAATTCTCTCTCTTTCCCATTCATTCCAAAAACATTCTTTGGAGCAACCACTAAGCAACAGGCATTGTTCTTGGTCTGACAGTGGTCAGAAAAGGCACCATTGTTTTCCCTCATGGAACCTGCATTCCATCAAGGGAGGTGGAAAATAAAACTTGACCCTAGTAAGTAGATGGCATAGTATAGATGGTGATAATGTTATAAAGAAAAGTAATACATGTAGGGTAGGCTCACAAAGAAGGTGGCATTTGGTAGTCCTGAAAAAGAAGAGGAGGCTACGCATTATCCTAAGGAGGCAGAGTGTTCCAGGCAGAGGGAAAAGCGGAGCTTTAAAAGAGAAGCAAGCCTGGCATGGCCAAGGACAAGCAAAGTTAATGAGGCTGGAGTGGAGAAAGTAAGTTAGACAGAGGAAGAGAGATGATGCTAGACACACAACAGGACACAAGTGGTTCAGGTAGCAGAAGACACTGTGAGGAGGGGGAGCCATTGTGTGGGGGGGAGCCGCTGTGAGGGGGGGGAACCATTGTGGGGGGGGAGCCATTGTGGGGGAGGGGCGCTGTGAGGCGGGGCGCTGTGAGGAGGAGGGGCCGCTGTGAGGAGGGGGAACCGCTGTGAGAAGATAGAGCCACTGTGAGGAGAGGGAGGCAGTGTATTGACAAAGTCCTCAGGGAGCTCCCAACAAGACATTTATTAATTACAAAAGCTGGGGAAACCTTATAGATAGCAAGTAATCAGAGTTAAAATCAATAGTAATAGGCCAATCACCATCGTGTGTCTTAGTGATATAAAGCACTAAGGACACAAGAGGTATTTCAGTCATATCCTTGTCTATACTGCATAACCTGAATCTAAACAGGAGGGAATGTAGACAAAGCCAAATTCAAGGGCATTCTATGAAATATATGACCTGTATTCAACAAGGAAAAAGGAAAATGAAGCACTGTTTTTTATTAAAGAGAGTAAGCTGTCTTGATAAGGGCATGAACAATTTTTTCTTTCTTATGTCATAAAGACATATTGGGTTAATTGTCAAAATCTAAATTAGGTCTTTAGATTAGAAATAATATTATACCAATGTTCATTTCTGAATTTTAATAATAGTATTGGGTTAAGAGAAAATTCTTGCTTTTAGGAAATATGATCAGAAGTATTTAAAAATAAAATGAAAGAAAAACAAGTGTCTGTAACTTACTTTCACATAATTCATAATACTAAAAATATGTACATACAGAGAGAGAATGATAATGCAGATGTGGAAAAAATGTTAACTTTGGGGAAGCTGGGTGAAAGTTATATAGAAAGTCCTCACGGCAAATTTTCTCTAAGTCTAAGATTACTTCAAAATTTTAAAAAGCATTTTTTATTCATAAAAACTCTTTCTAGAAAATTTGGGAATTTCCAGAGTTCTTCAATTCTTTCATCAATTCCAGCTTATGACTCAATGCCAATAGTTGTTTTATTAAAAACATATTTAAATCCCTAAAATAAAATCACCAGAAGTGGAGATCCATTACTTAATAAATGTTTTCCTGAGAATTTATACATCTTTTCATTCATATGAAGTTCATTAGACAGTGGGTTCTTTTTGTTGTTGTTGTTCTGTCATTCGGCAAAGGAAATTCACTTGCAAATAACATTTTATGCTGGTTGTCTTCAGGTAAAACTTACCCATGCCTGAAGCCTAACAGCGTATAGTTCTTCTCCTCTTATACCCAAAGGAGCCTCTGACATCCTGCCGAATGCTCCCGAGAACCTAGTTCGGAAAGTTCTCTACACCCAAAGAAAAATACTACTGGACAGGGGCGGCCCCTGTCCTCCTTAACCTGTAAGGCAAGATGCATTCATACACTGTATTTGCTTAAATCAAGCTATTGAGCACATTCTCTGTTTGTGTATAGAATGTTGTGAACCGGAATTCTCAACTATGTGGAAACCTCGAAATCATTTTTTATTTTTTATGCCCAACACACTATTTAAGAGGAATAGTTCTAAAAGATACACACAGAGAAAACTGTTATCTCTCAGACCATGTGGAAGCAATAAAAAGCTGTGTCAACAGCTCTAAGAAGATGTCAACAAATTGTGAAATATAAAAGGAAGGAGGTGGCTTATCTAAGCCTGGAGATGGGACTGGGTGCCTGGGAGCTTGGCAGCTCACTTGCCTGAGACCTCACTAGTTTATGGCCTCTTGACTTTGTGAGATCATGGTGGAGATAAAGAGGGATTCAAGATTCAGACATCCCAGCTCAGTGAACAACACCCCATGGGCCTCTGTTCAAATCACAGTGCCCTGGATGTAATTTTTCTCAGTTTCATTGTGTGGTAAATTAGATCAGACACTTTTATTTTACTCAAGGCATCTTTCAGTTCCACACATCAGGGAGGCAAGCAAATGAACTTGAACAAGAGGGATTCTGGGAATATGGCAATGATGGTAGCATAGTCTTTGAGTCTCTCCATATCTCCATATTAAAACAGACAGAGAAGATCCCTATAATCCCCAAAACATAAGCAGATGAAGACAAACAAGCAACAGGCACAAGTCCTGGTACTATCAGCATGTGTGAACAGAATGAGGAGGCAAGGAGGTATCTGACACAGAGTAACCCCAGAGTTGCAAACCAGGCAGGGTCCACCCAGAGGGAAGAAGTATCATTGACAATATAAGTTAGGGTTGATGTGCATGCTAATAATAAACAGCAGACCAACTTTTAGTCACTGATATTGTTTTCATTTTTCTTATAGACATCATATGACCTGCAACACACTCACACCAATGTTTGCTAACATCACAAAAAGAGTGACAAACAGAAATTATGGGCTCCTGATAGAGAATCACCACATTGATGATGGTCCTGCTGGAGGGACTGAGCCTGAGTCTAATCCAACCTCTGGATCCAGCTGCCAATGTGAGTCAGTAGTGAAGACAACTATGCACTCAGCATAATCTGTGCTGCAGACCAAATGGCCTTTGCTTGTTTAATGATAAATTGTAAGCAAAAGAAAGGAATGGAGGGGCAATCAACATCCTAAAAGAGGCTACAGTAGCAAAGCAAATTTAAAACAATGGACAATATTAAACTGTGTCAGAGTGCATGTTCTATGATAAAAGTATGAAGAAACACAAGGGAGTGATTACTATAGAATTTGGGGTAGTGGTTACCTTTTAAGAAAAGAGTACATTCAAATTCTAGGGCCTTCTGAGATGACTGGCAAAATTCCATTTCCTGGCCTGGGTGATTACAAATGTATTTGCCTCATAATAGTCATTAAGCTATGTATTGTGTCTGTGTCTCATTTTATAATAGTTTTCTTCTTTCTTATTTTTGTAGTGGTTTGGACAATGGAGAAAATAAATGAATGCTGCTAACTGCACGCCCAGTGTAGGTAGCTCTAGATGAGGCTTGATCTAGCAGTTCTTACCTTATCACCAAGTGTTTGGTTTTCTTTGGCATTTGTCTCTGTTCTCCATGGTTTGAATAAGGTTCTTGCCTCATAATAGTAAAATGGCTGCAGCCCCATTTACTTGCCCCAGCCCTAATCTCTTTATACCACCCTGTCCAAAGGAGGGAAATGCTTTCTTCTAATAGCTCTAGAGGAGTCATAGCATGACTTTTATTTGTTCAGATGAGGTCACATGCCATTCTTAGACCAATCACTAAGTGAATCCAATGACCAACCTCACACATAATTTATTTCTGAGCTTAGCAGAGGGAAATAGGGACACCATTTATAGGAGACAGGAAAAATGGGTGTTGAGAAAGCACCCCAAAATGATTTCAACTACATACTCCAACCCTAGATTCTCTTGACTTAACCAACTTAGTAGAGAAACCAGTGGAAAAGGTGAAAAGTAGCAGAGAATAGATGAAAGAAAATGTCTTCATGAGAAACACAGTTTTTAGAGAGAACCCCAGAAGGAAGAGCCATCTGGTTGGTCTTCACATTTTCTCTAGCAATAAGGTTCCACCTGTACAGGACTCCATGTGTGTGCATCATCATACTGGTTACCCACCACTGTGTGCCAGGTGCTGTGCTGAGAGTGAATATATATATATATATATATATATATATATATATATATATATATATATGAGAAATAAGTGCTACAAACCCTCTCACTCATGCCATGAGGTGGGTGATAGCACTATCCTTAGAGAGGGAACACAGAAGCTCTGACAGATTAACGGATTGGTCCTGGCTACATGACTGGTGTGTGGTGGTGTCCTTGATTCAAAACCATGTCTGTCTCATGACAACTCATGCACTCTTAACCACTCTGGTCTTCATGAAAACCTGCCAGATGGACACTGCATTGCCTTTGGAAAGCCAGGGAAATTGGAGCCTGGGGAGACTTGATTACAGACTCTTTCTGTAGGCTGACCAGACATACCATTTTAAATGGGATAGAAAACAATGGTACTGTCCTGTTTCAAATGGTATGTATGGTCAGCCTACTGAGACCTTGAATTGAGTGCAGTCAGACTAGGCTGGCCATACGTGCCATTTCAAGTGGGACAGGACCATTGTTTTCTCTCCCATTTAAAACAGTATGTCTGGTCAACCTATTAAAGATGGAGGTTAAACAGTGGATGTGGACCTATTTTTTCATCAGCAAATATCTAGTGTGGACCCACTCTTCACTCACACCTTTCTGCATAAATGAATATTCCCTTTGAGAGTGGGACTTGTCCAGCACCCTAGGACATGCTGGAGCCCTCAATGACCTCCAGCTTGGCCCTTGGGTGGGTCTTCTTTGTGCCAACAACCCTTTAGCCAAGTAGGTAATCCTATAGACCCCCTTCTCAGAATAATGCTTTTTAATGTGCAAAACTCACAGGATTACAAAGGAAGTCATTTATATTTAAATGCACTTGTCAAAATATAAAAAATAATAGTATACTAATAATAATATTCTTTAACAAACAAAAATAAAGATCTAGCCATGGATCTCATAATGGCCATAATTTTAAAGCACTGATGGATGTAAAGGATGAATTCAAATGTCAGTGGTAACTGTAACGTGATATAAAAGTACCTGTGATCTTAATGGGTAGCAAAAGTACTGGTCTTGTTTATACTGTGGTGAGTTGCTGACTACCACATGGAAACACACGCTAAGTTTCTAAGGTAACAGAAGAGGTGTGCTTTTTGCTTCCCACCAAGTTCATGGATCCTTCAATTAAGAACTCTTCCCTAGATAGGGTCTCCACAGTGATAGTATTCTTTGTGGAGAAGAGGTATAAACTAGATTTATAAGGAAACTTCCCTATGTAAAGTTTAATACAGCACATCAAGGAAGAACCCCTGTCCTTTACACCTCATAGTGTAAGAGCATTTCTTCATAGTTTTCATTTTGAAGGATGCCATACCTGCCTCCTTTCCGAGAGAGAAGGCAGATCACAACACACCTGTTTGTATTTATTGACCCTAGAGAATGACTGCCCACATGGAATCCTTGAGAGGAGAAAAAAAATATTTTTTTAATTTAATCAGAGAATAGAAAACTAACAGTTTGTTCACATTCACACAATACTTAAAAAGTTACCAAAAAAGATTATTTGAGAATCTTGGGTTCATATGCATACATGTGACAAAAGCAAAGAGTATTTTTCAAAGAAGACATTTTCCCAATTCCAGCCTGCATCTGTCTAATGCACTGAACTTGAAGATAAAATGAGCATTTCTGGTATCTTGTACTTTTTTTATGTAGGAGAAACACTTAAACTTTGTTGTAAAACTAGAGCTGTTCAGCTGGACCAGGTCTTGGTGACATTTTCTGATATGAAACAAGACCTCTAGTTCTTTTGTTATATTATTACTCAGGTTCTCTCAGCAAGGCTGAGTAGAGGCTGGAGAAGTACAATATATGAGTCAGGGCTAGGCTGGAGAAAGGCATGTGTCTTTCCTCATTAGAATATTTCTGAGCCCTTACCTCCTACTAAAAAGAAAAGCCATGCTATGGATGCAGAGATTATGGGTGGAGAATCCACAGGACTTGTTGCTACACCTGGTCCAACCCAGACCTCCAAGCCAAAGGGACCTCAGGTCACCCAAAAGCTTGGGCCTGAGGAAGGAAGTCTGGGCCACTGTCTTAGTTTGAGCTGCTATAACAAAATACCATTCACTGGGGTGCTTAAACAACAAACATGTATTCCTCACAGTTCTGGAGTCTCGAAGTCCAAGACTGGGGTGCCAGCTGTCAGGTTATTGGTGAGGTCTCTCTTCCTGGTTTACAGATGGCTACCTTCTTGCTGTGTCCTCATGTGGTATAGAGAGAACTTCGGTATCTTTCTCTTCTTATAAGGGCACTAATCCTCATGGAGGGCTCACATTCTCAATCTCATCAAAACCAAGTTATCTCCCAAAGACCTCATACCCAAATACCATCACATTAGGGATTAGAGCTTCAACAAGGAGACTTAGGGGGGACACAAACATTCAGTCAATAACAACTATTTATTTTCAAAAATCTTCAAAGAAGACCTAGTAACTCCATATCCTTCATTAATATACACTTACTGTGGAACAATCTTTGTGAGAAAGCTGTATGTTGGCCTATTTTATGCTATAAACTACCAAACATTTTTTTAAATGAAAAAATGCTAAATTCCTTTTATTATATAATATAAATTAATAAAAAAAAACTAATTCATGAAGAAGAAAGAAAAGTCATTTGAAAGCCCTTGGTCCAAAGATAACCACCATTACAGTTTGGTGAATAGACATATTTCCAGGCATTGCTATACTCATGTGTCTGTGCCCTTTGGTATCTAGAGGCAAGGTTCAATATGAAAGGTATGCATAAAACATGACCTTTATTTTATCTTCAAGATCTTTCCTCATCACCATATATAGATATCCATCATCATTAGTGTCATAGTAACCAACAATATACCAATAAAAGAATTTGTTTAGACATCTGACTCTCCATTAGCAAGTGTTTACATTTTTTTCCTGATGTGATAGGCAGCCTACAGGGGCACCTCATGTCTTACCTGATGCTTTTGAGAAGTGTCTGGAATTGGGAAAGGATATGAGCACATTTTACATTTTGCCCTCCAGAGAAGTTATAGTACTTTCCACTCTCACCACCCCCATCATGGGGAAGACATTCCCCAAACCCATGTCAGCTGTACATTTATTTATCATTGTGAACTTTGCCAATCTGCTCACTCAAATTACTTATTGTTTTGGTTTACATCCATTTGATGCAAATAGGTTGGACACCTTTTTCATAGATTTATTGGCTAACCAGACTTAATTAACAAACAAAAAAGCACAAATTATCCTTGTGAATAAGATGTGTCATAGGTACCAGGTAGTTATCAACTGATGAATCTTGGAAAATAAGCTCTGAACTATTATAAAACAAATATTAAATTTTCCCAATGTGTCAAATGATTTCAATTCAGAAATAATCTTATTTAAGAACCACACATGCTTAATACTCTTTTTCCTTTTTAAGTGATCAGTGCTTTCAGTTCATTATCCAGTCTTAGTTGTTTTGCCTGCAAAGGACTGGTAATGGGAAGTATTGGTGCTTCTGTTTGTAAAGATTGGGATTTTAATGTTGGTCACATCTGGGTTAGAAACCTGACTCCACACCATGCTAGCTGGCATCAAGGTGGTTCCCTTTCCTTTTCTCCTACAAATATTACTTACATTGTTGTAAATAGGTATTTAGGAATGAGTAAATAATATTCTCATTTTGCATATAGAAAGGGAAAGATGTTATTTGTCCACAGGAAAAACTTCATGTACACATGTATGTGGCACCTGCACGCCTACCATACCCATTTTGCCTTGTGATTTTCCTCTTACACAGGAATGGAGAGGGTTGGTGATCGCACTTACCAATGAAGAAATGATAGCCCAAGCTACCAAATGCCTGCCCGGGGTTTGACATCTAAATGGTAGATCTGGGTTGGAACACAGTTGTCCTGACCTCTCCCCTCTACTCTATGCTATAAGCAAAAATCGCTTAACTCTAACAGCTCTTTTATCAACTGCAACTTAGAGTCAAGGCAATTCATGGAACAATCATTACAAACCATAGACAATGCTCATCCAAACCGCAGTGAGTGAACAGACTCCTGACCATCACTGCTGGCCCAGGGCTTCTCCAAGTCCTTTATCCCAGAAAAGGATTCTTTGAAATCTAACCACATTGTATTCTTGATAAACCAAGACTAAAGAGCTTTTTTCAGGCTGCAGGTTTATTATTTCCACTGGCAGAAATGAAGCTGTATTTCTCTCTCTCCCACAATGCTCATGTAGTTGTGCAATAAATATCAATTAAATATTGGTTAAGTTACAACAAAAAGTCAGTGGTGCTGAAACTATTAGCCAGCCTTCCTGCTGAATAAAGGTATATGTGATACCACAAATTAACTAGGAATCATCTGTCCTTCAGTAACTATTTGTTTAAAGACAATGTTCTAAATATACAATGCCTATCAAAGGACACGGGACATACCCTTTCTTATGGAGCTCATAACTCAGGCAGGAAAAAAAAAAACCATCGCACTAAAAAGCTGCTACTTCACATGGCATGAACATCTGTACCCCTAGAGTCAGAGGGAGCCCTTGACTCAAGAAGGAAAAGCTCTTTCCTAAGCACTGATTCAGAACTGAATTCTATGCTAGGAATACTACAAACATCCTCAGTTAATAGATTTCTACAATTACCTGGTGAGTGTTATTACTGCCCTCACCAGATAGAAAATTAAGGTTCTGTGAATAAAAGAGATTTGAATTGGGACCTGAACTGTTAAAAGAAAAATCTCTGTGATTTACTGATCTAGTAGACTTTTTTTTTTAATTCAGAGATTCATGAATCAAGCAGAATCCATGCTACCAGGTAGAAAGGAGCTCTGAAGAGCTGTACATGGTGAGAGCTTTCATAGACCAACATGAGCAGAATAAATAAGTTATACTGGGCATTTGCTACTTGGTTAATGCAGGGTTACTTTTTTTACATAGAGCAAAAGGGAAACCTTAGAGCTGGATCAGGAAACGTGTGCTGAGCAGGCAAGTGCTGATTGGTTGGTTGACTTAGGCCTTCCTTTTCTGGGAAAGCTGAGCAAAGAAACTTGGTTAAGTTTTGGTATGCTAATGTGGGACTCAGCATGAATCACTCCATCTTGGAACTAACCTGATTAACAAAACAATAATTAAGTTTTCTTTTCACATCTGAGAACATGAGGAGGCATAGATGTGACCTCTGGATGATCATCTGGTGTCCTGGGTGTACTTGCTTTTACATCAGAAACTCAAGCATGGAATTGACCTCTCAGCATTATCTTGAATGTGGGAAATTTCTTTGTTTAATTTTTGCAAGCAAGGGGGCATGTAAAGTGGTAGAAGTGCTTAGAGCATTTCCCCAGCCCCACACCCATCAAAGCTTTAAAATAGCATCTCACAAAGCCCCACATTGAATAGCACAAGGGACTTCTGTTGAGAGGGGTACTTTGTCCAGGACAAACCAGCAGGACAAGCACCTCTGTGGCCCCTTGTTGTGCAGAAAGGGGACCCCACTATCTCAGCTGAAAAGCATGTGTGGACTCAGCCCATTACTTTTCTGCTCTATTCAGTGGATTATATTTAGCAACTATGCCATAAAGCTGAAAAAGACAAGTAAAAAATCTAAGAATAATCCAATAATCATTAACATATGGGTAGGAGGAAGGGAAGTTAAAATAACAGATGCAAGAAAACTTTCCTTAGTTCAATGAAACAGACAAATATCCAACTCTATGAGGACAAAGTGTTTGAAATATTCAGCGTTCATGGTTACCTAAGAGAACTTCCTGTTGACACTGTCCAATATAATAGCCTCTAGCTCTGTGTAACTACTGAGTCCTTGACCAGTGCATTGAGAAATTGAGTTTTAAATGTTATTTAATTGTAAATTTATAAACAGTCACATGTGGCTAGTGGATACTGTGTTGGACAGCACAATAATCTAGAACTCTTCTTCCATGAGGAAAAGCACACAGATTAGCTCAGTAAGGCCGCAGTGTGGGGAGTCAGACTTGGAAAACTGAGGCTTTAAAGAGTCTTGAGAGGATGGTGAGGAAAGCAGTGAATGCCATGGAGACAAGGGCTGGTGGACAGAATCCAAGATCTTGTAATATGTCAAGCAAAGGAAGAAGATGAAAGGTGGTCTCAATTATATTTTATAGAGAACAGGACCCAAACTGCTCTTTATCAACTCCTTTCATTTTAATCAATTCTTAGGAATTCTTTGCCTGGTCAAATTAGCCAGTCAGAGGTTGAACTGGGCCTGCAGAGTTTACCTCCTGACTTTAAATTCAAATGGTTCACAGTTGTTCTTCACCACCTTGGGAGAGAATGAAGGCGATTTAGATTGTTAATCAGAGGGACAAGTAAGACAAAGGGAGGTCTTTCTAACCACAGATGTCCCAGAGCTGCTGGCACCAGATCTCCCAGGTGGTAGAGGCTGCTCACTGGCTTGCCCCCACTGCCCGGAGTTGCTAGAAGTATGCTGCATGGACACCAGCTGGCAGAAGGCTCCAGGGGAAGTAACTATTCCCTGTGGACCTCTTTGGCTCTCAGCAGAAATAAAATAGGGTCAACCTACCACAATAGCCAGTCCACTCTAGAATCTACAGTAGTTGTTCTCAACTGGGAAGATTTTGCCCCTCCCCCTCCCAGAGACATTTTGCAAAGTTTAGAGACAGTTTTAGATTTTTCAACTGGGTGTGGGAATGGTGCTACTGGCACCTAGTGTATAGAGGCCAGGGATGCTGCTAAACATCCTGTAAGGCATAGCCCTCTTCCCTCCAAAATCATCAAGCCCCAAATGTTAATAATATTAAGGTTGAAAAACCTTGCTCCAGAATTATATGAGTGAATAAAGTTTAAATGCCTATGATTTCAGTCTCTGCTATGTGGAGTGCAGCCAGAACTCTTATTCTACCAAGAACAAGGGTGCTTAAAGAAGGCTTCACATTCTTTCGCTATCTCCTATACCTTCTCCCACTATTTGAAAGGGTCCTAAGAGCCCTAATATAGAGTATTCTACATTATTATTGATTATAACAAGTCATGGCATCATCATGACACAGATACATGTATAAATCTCTGTTCACCATTCAGGCATATAAAAAATCATACATGATTCCCCTCTTCATGTCAGTTCAAATGCACATGGAGACCACATGTGCAGACAACATTCAAGATGGTTTTTAGTAAAAGGGAGGCAGGTCAATGGAACTTTAGCCATAGGGGGACATGAGTTTAGGGAATAATAAAAATAAATAATTTAAAAATTATAAATTATAACTTGTGTGTGTGTGTGTGTGTGTGTGTGTGTATAAAATGAATGTGTGTGTCAATGATTTGACTTTATTTATTAATTAATAAGGAAACTAATAAGATGTTACCATGGTTCCAAGTAGAATTCAAACACCACACCTACAATTCAAACACCACATTTAAAGAACTGAATCAGGAATTCTGAAATGAATTTACAAATAGAGGCAAAACTAGCATTTTTACATGAAAGAAAGAACATTAATTATCCTTCCACAGGAAAGATTTTGCATTTCTATGGATAAACACACTTTTCATTGTTATTACTTATTTACAACTTATAGAGTTACAAAACAGCTCAAAATCAATGAAAGGTACAGAGCCCCTGAGAACTGAACACCTGGGAAGGGTGTGTTTAGACATTGTTTTCAGTAGAAACTTTTTCCATTTTACAGTATTTCACAATTTTTTCTACAGAAGTTTGTGTGGTTGTCATATATTGAGAGAGAGTATGACATATTCTATGCTGATGGGAATGATGAGGAAAATTTGGTGATTCTGGAGGCAGAGGGGAGAATTGTAAGAACAAACTCCTGAATACATGAGAAGGACGTGACATCCAGGAAACAAGTAGTCAGATTGGCCTTGGATGAGACTGGGGAAGTTTTGCAAGCGCAATAGGGAAATAGAGAGAGCATGAGCCACATGCAGGCAGCCAGGAGATGCGGTGCTGAGAAACTGAAGTAATACCATTCTCTCATCTATGTTCTCAGGAAATAAGAAGTGAAGAAATAGACTGATGGTGAAGTGGGTAGAGGGAGCGATGGAAATATTGCAACAACAAGAAATGGTTATCTTTGTAAAACTGAGAATAAATAGGGAGATAAGGTGGGCATTAGTAAAGGCCAAATGGGATTCAGGCAATTACTTTCCAACATGACCAGCGTTATTGGCAGAGAGCTAGACATGCAGATTGATAGTATAGAATAGAGACCCCAGAAACAGAGCCATATAAATATGCCTCATTGATTTTTTACAAAGGAACAAGACGAATTCAGTGGAAGAAAGATAGCCCTTCCAATACATGGTACTGGAGCTATAAAATGTAAAACTATAAAACTTATAAGAAAAAACATAGACTATCTTTAGGATTGAAGATCAGACAAAGAGTTCTTAGACTTGACACCAAAGTGATCTATAATAGGAACATTTGATAAATTGGACTTCATCAAAATTAAAAACTTTTACTCTGTGAAAGATCCTAATAAAAAGCTGAAAAAACAGATTGGAAGAAAATATTTGAAAACAACATAGCTAACTAAAGACAGTATCTAGAATACATAAAGAACTTTAAAATTCAACAGTAAAAACAACAAATGCAAACAATCTAATTAGAAAAGGGCAAAAGACAAGAAAAGACATTTCACAAAACAGATGGCAAATTAGTACATGAAAAGTCCAACATCACTAGCCATTAAGGAAATAAATATTAAAATCTCAATGAAAGACTACACACTTATCAGAGTAACTAAGATAAAAAATGGTGACTTCTGTAGAATTGTATGCCTGAAACCTATGTAATCCTTGCTAACAGATGTCACCCCAATAAGTCTAACAATAAAAATGAATTTTAAAAAATGGTGACAATACCATGTGCTGTTGAGGATGCAGAAAAACCAGATTACTTACACAGTGCTGATAGGAATATAAAATGATAGAATCTTTCCAAAAAACTGCTTAGCAGTTTCTTAAAAGTCTAAATATTCAAGTAGCACAGGACCCAACAATTACACTCTCGGCATTTATCCCAGAGAAATCAAGACCCATTCACACCAAAATCTGCACACAAATGTTTATGGCAGCTTTGTTTATAATACCCCTTTTATTGCGAACAACCAAGGCCAGAGAGATTGCACCGTTTCAGGGCAGACTGAAGAATTGAGAAACCACAGGCAATTTAACCATAGCCTTTATTCTAGAAGTGTAGTACAATGGCACCTGGGAGTTCACCCTCAATAACTCATAGCTCATAGCTCATAGCTCCCTCCTAGAAAGTCCCATCCCCTCATATAGACAAGAGGCAGCCAAGTAGCAAGTTCATGAGGCACATAAACACCAAAATGGCTGCCAGCTGGGAACGTGCAGGTCATGGTTACATAACAGGTGCACGCCACTCTGGTGGAAGCGTGGTGAAAGAAGCTGACTACTCCACTTTCTCCACATTCCACCCCTTCAGGGTTTCTTGCTCACAATCTCTCCGACAGATTCTTCCATGATGTTCCCTGTGCAAGGTGTTGCATTGCATCTAAACACCAGAGCAACAGTACAGACTGCAACAACAAACTGTAATAGCACAGCTGCAATGGTCTCAGTGGGAGGATGAAAGGTGACAGAGGTCCATTGTGAGGAATGGCCCCTGCTAGAGCTGTCTGTATTGCTCAGAACACTGCAGTATTGCAAATATTCCCCCACTTTGCCAACGTAGGTGTTTGGGCAGTGCCACTGTGTGGTTCTGTGGCCCAATCACGTACCCATCCTGTGATAGGATACGTGGTTTGTAGAGTAACAGGGGCAGTAGCCGTAATGCTCTTGGTTGCCAAAAGGGCAGCGTACACAGCCGCCAATTGTTTTTCCACCAAGAGTAGTGGACCTCAGTCCCCTTCCATAATTGGGACCTGAAGCCTATGGGCTGCTGCAAGCACTCAGAATTTGCCACAGGCCCCAGCCCAAGCCCTCTGCAGTGACGTGTAATTCCAGCTCACATGGCTGGGCAGGGCCAAACACATGCAGAGCTTGGGCTACTTCAATGGTGCACTCGGAAGATCAAAGGCACCTGGGACTCCTCTGTCCAGTCCTAGTGAGCCCCTTTCCTAACCAAGGAATACAAGGGCTTTAGCACTTAGGCCCAACTGTGGCACAAATGCTCTCCAATATCTCTGCAGTCCAAGGAAAGTCTGCAATTATTTAACAGTGGTGGGTACAGGGTAGACTTGGATCTTATCTACAACCACATTGGGAATAACTTTTGTCTTACCTGACCAAACAATCCCCAAGAACTTGACAGACAAGCCAGGCCCTTGCAGCTTCTTGTCATTGGGCACCCAACCACATGTTTTCAGTTGGGTTAGAAGAGCAGGAACAGTGCCTTCTAGATTTGCAAGAGAGTCACTGCTTAACATGGTATCATCAATGTAATGGTACAGGTGTACATTCTTAGGCTGGAACCCTCATGCCAAGTCCGCCGCCACCAGCCCATGGCACAGCATGGAGCTATGCAAGTACCCCTAGAGAAGAACTGTGAAAGTCTACTGCCAACCTTCCCACATGAAAGCAAATTGGCCTTGGTTCTCTGGAGGCTACATCAATGGAGAAAAGGGCATTAGCAAGATCAACAGCAAAATGATAGGTCCTCAACTCCTGATTCAGGTGATCCATCAAGTCTGCCATTGATGGGACTTGCATGCAAAGATGGCACTACCTTATTTAATCCCTGGTAGTCAACTCTCATTTGCTAGGTGCCATTTGGCTTTCTCACTGGCCACATAGTACCCATATCCACCAGTATGCACTGTGAGTAGGACATACTATCCCCACCTTTTCCAGTCCCTGTATGGTCTCAGTTATCTCATCATGGCTCCCCGGCAGCTTGTACTACTTGGTGTGTACAATCTGTCGGTGGCGGGGGAAGGGGGGGTCTGCAAAGGTGCATGCACAGCACATCCCTGCACCTCCGCCTTCACCACCCATACTCAGAGGAGAAACTCTCCTGCCATGTTGTTCAACCTCAGCCCTTGCAAAATGTCCACCCCTAAGATATATTCAGGAACAGGAGACACATAAACCCTATACGTCTGCAGCAGCAGATGGCCTATCCTCAATGGGATGTCTGTGGGTTTCACTTGAATGTTTTGTCCCTCGTAGCTTGTTGCGTCCCACACGGCACGGGTGGTGGGGAAACCGGAAAGGTGGCACAAGGTGATGAAAGACAGTAGCCAAAAGTATGTTTCAAGTGGGGCCAAGGGACTCCAGCCTCATGGACTGAGCCCTGAGTTGGGCCAACGCATAGCTTTTATTGATGGACATACAAGGAAGTAAAACCAGTTTTTCCATAGTCTGTGAGTTACATTGCCTAGGAGACTGCTTTTCCCAAAAGTCCCCATTGTGTTCCAACATGCATGTGTCCCTATGAGAACACATAGCCCCAAGGACTCAGTGCACTGAAACCACCCCAGGGGGTTGACTCAGTATCCAAGTCATCTCTAAGGAAGCATGACCGATATCGTTCTATCAGGTCATCACTGGAGCAACGTGGGACACAAGGCAGCTAGTGGATAGGAGATTAACCTCAGAGAGCGTGAGGGTCTATGCCTCACTTCTGTTGAGCCCAAGCTCTCTCCTGATGGCCCGTATGTGACTGTGCCTGTCTTAGGTTGTTCCTTCCTTGAGGAATCTTACCTGTCATTGACTAACCAGCCATCCTCTGGGGCCATACAGGGTGATGTGAGGTGTGTGAGTGAAGGAGGAACAGTACCCCCGAGAGAGGGTCAGTTCTGTCTCCTGGATATTCTATGCCCCCATGGCCTCCATGCTTAGCTCCTGCCTTAGATTGTCATGGGGACTGCATGAGGGGACAGACAGCTTGGCAATTGTAAGGCAACAGTAGCCATCAATGATTACTGGGGCTCCAGAGAACTTCTCTGGATTCCCATACAAGAGAGAACGTTCATAGTGCCCATATCCACTAGGACCAGAACTCTCGGTACATTGGCTGGCATTGGGGACCAATGAATCGCCAATTCCATGTGCAGGCTTTGGTCTCCACCTGTCCCCTACAGACCATTTCCTCAGCCTTCACCTTATTTGAAATGAAAGAGTGACTCCACGGGAAGATCCTCCCCCAACTGCACTAAGTGATCCTCGAGGCAAACCATTTGAGCTTCAGGCCTCATGGCCTGTCATCACCTCTTCTTCTTGACTTTTTCAATGAGGTGAACCATTAGTCTGCTTTTAGCTGCTGCCAGAGCTCCAACAGGTAGGCATCAAGTTTCCCATCAATTTTCCCTTTATCAACCCCTGGTTAACACAAGATCTACCCATATCTGGGTTTGTGTAATCTTTAGGGGGTCCATCTCTCTTGGCCGCCAGTGCCTTCTTGGCGACCGTGTGAACACCCTTCTTTGTTCGTCTTGTTTAGGCTTTCCCCAAACTTGCCACCATTGTGGTGACCTCATTCATGGAGTGGCCTACATAAGATGCCAGGATCCCCCTGAGCAATCTCAACAGAGAAGAGGGAGCACGTTACAACACATTGTCCCTCCTACCTGCCATAAATCTGTCATCATCTGCCCTCGGGTATTTGGATTGAACATTGCATTCTGCATACCCAGCTCCCGCAATATCTGCACCAACTGTGTAAGGATTATCATTTATTGACTGTCCCAGGAATGTGTCCCACATGGGTCCACACCATTCGGACAGCCACCATGAGCCAATCCAACAGGGAGTGTGTGCCTTTTCCATATTTGGAGCTAACCTGCAATCTCTGATACAGCAAGGGGTGCATAGTCACAGAGGCTAACTTCTCCATTTCCTGTTCTGTACACATTATACCGTCTACTCTCAGGTCCCAGAGCTGAAAAAACCAGGTGACCAGGGGCTTACCAGCCTTCTACCAAAATTGCTTACCCAATTCTATCAATGCAGCTTCAGTTTATGGTGGTATGTAGTGAATTTGGTCATCTGGGGAGCACCTGCAGCATGCCCCCACCAAGCCATGGGCTGCTGGGACTTCATTTTCTGTGTCACTACAGGGCGAGCACTGAACTGCAGGGCTGGTTCTCCTTCCTCCTGGAGGAGTCTGACATAACAGTGGGGGACCCACCTCTCCGACCCCAACCACAAATGCTAGTGTTCTTCCTCCAGCAGCTGCCTGGTTTTCCCCACAGCCTGCACCTGCACTTTCATCAGGTCCAGCTTGGTCTGGAGTGCCTGAACTTGCATCATTTCTCACAGTTCCTCCAGCTCTGCCTGCAAGGCTGTAAGAAAGAGCCACCCCAGGGCCCCAGACATCATGCGAGTGCTCGTCTTGTTGAAGCTCTCCCCCAGCATCTGGAGAACCTTCTCCACACAAACGGGCTTCCATCCACCTCAGGCCACCGCTGAGGAGGTGCCCATGCAGAGAGGAGATGTACTACAGAGTACCACATTCTGGTGGCAGGCCACCCCTCAATCCTACCCTCCAAGGGTGCAGTAGGATCTTTACCTGTCTGCTGCAGATCCTTTTCATGATCCCAAGTGTGTTGCCAATGACTGAGGCCAAAGAGGTTGGTACTGAATCTGGGCACATCAAAAAAATAAAAAGTCAAAACCCGAGGAGCCACAGGCAAATGAAACACAGCCTTTATTCCGAAAGCAGAGCAGCAACAAAATAGCATCTAGGAGTTCTCTCGCAATAGCTCCCTCCCAGAGTGCCATCCCCTCATACAGGCAGGAGAGCAAGAGTGGCAGGCAGCCAAGGGCAAGCTCATAAGGCACATAAATGACAAAACGGCTGCCACCTGGGAACGTGCACGTCATGGTTACACAACAGGTGCGTGGCATTCTGGCGGAAGCGTGGTGAAAGAGCCTGAGCTACTCCATTTTCCCCACAATCCACCTTATTGTAGGGCTTAGGTCATCAACAACTGGGTGCTGAGAAGAGGAAGGCGTCCGACATTATTTCCCTGACAATCCCTCAGGCATGGCTGCAGTGAGGCCAACAGGCCTGCTTCCTGTCCCCTTCATGCTCCTTTGCCAGGGAGCTGGTGACTGCTCCACTAGCAAAAGGCTCCCTCCTCGTGTCTCTTCCGTCAGGTGCTGCTCACACTTGGCCATTTCTCTCTAGTCTCTTGCTATACAGCCTCAAGAACTTGTAAGACTTCTTTAGAATGTTTCTTTTATCTTCATGTTGTAAGTTTGTTAGTGCCTTCTTTTTTTATTTGCTTCAAAAAGCCCCACCAACTTATTCAGACAGATCATTCTCCTCCTTGCAGTTTTTGGCATTTTTTTGAAACTCGGTGTGTTTCACACATTATTATTTCTTGTAAGTTGTCACAGGAATCCTATAGAAGGTTTTTACCTCGGGTGGCCTTTTACTTTCTAATCCAGTATCACCTAACTGAAGCTGTACAGGCAGGTGTCTTTCAGAAAGGGTTGAGATTTTTCTCCTGTGGATGAACTACACTCTCACTTTAGGAATACAGCTTTTTTTTTGTCTCCAAGAAAGGAGCTACCCATGCCAGGCTGTGCACCTCACTTGTCACAAAGACTTTCTGAGTTTATGAACTCCAACCTCAGTGCTGCCATCCAGGGGCCTCTCACTGGGAGTGAAGCTCTTGCTGAGCTTCTGTCCATTCAGTTCTTCGTGAGAAAGAAAACACCGCATGTGGGTGGAGTCATGCTCCTCCAGTTGATCCACCTGCCGCTGACCTGGCCAATGCCTTTCTTCCTCCCATGTCACCTTAAAGCACACAGGTGTGGCTGCACCATTCGAGTCCCTCAACCCAGGAGGAGCTGACTCACCCAGGCTCACAACCTACTGCACTAGGACCTGTCGGGGCATGCTCGTTGTCAGATAGAAATTGAGCTTCTGGTGGTGTTTCTGCAAGAACTTTATTCAGCTGAGAAACTTCTTGCTGCTTGCAGGGTTTGGTTGCACCGCAAAAGTTTTCAAGATTAAAGTTTGCATTTTGCAAAGATGTAAACTCTAATTTCTGTTCTAGCTACTTCCTCCTAGTTTGTCCCTTGAATTTTTCACCTGTGTGCTTTGAATCACTCAGCTATGTCTGAATTTGCACAATTTGTGCTTTTAACTTAGTATTTGTCGGTAAACCTGGCTCTTCTGGAGCTTTAAAGGAGAATCCTTACTGACATTTCCTCTCCCAGCTTCACCCCCATACGCTAGATATTTCAGAAAAAGCTTTTTTCTAGTTTTGCAATGACCTGGGCACCTATTTTTAGGAACCTTTCCCTAGAATTTATTATTGGAGTCTTCTCCCAGAGAATGACTTCCACAGCATAATGTGCAACTGGGGCGTGCTGATCTTATATTCTTACAGGGTTTTGACTTCACCTTTTAATTATGAGGGCAACTGATCCCACCCCTCTGACAGACAGACTGTCACTTCTCCAGGGGCATTACTTTAGCCTCTTTCAGTTTGACAACTACATTAGATGAATGACATTTTCCTTTTTGAGAATAAGTCGTTCTACTTTAGTAATCCTACCAGAGACTTCCTGTCTGGATTTTTTTATTTTAGTTTTTTAATTACAGTTTACACTCAATATTATATTAGTTTCAGGTGTATAGCATAGTGGTTAGACATTTATATAATTTACTAAGTGAATCCCCGATAAGTCTAGTACCCACCAGACACTATGCTTAGTTTCTACAATATTATTGACTATATTTCCTATGCTGCACTTTACATCTCTGTGACTATTTTGTAACTAGCAATTTGTACTTTTTAATTCCTTCACCTTTCTCACCCAGCCCTTCCCCAACCACCCCATCTGACAACTATCAGTTTGTTCTCTGTATCTGTGAGTTTGTCTCTGTTTTGTTTGTTCATTTATTTGGTTTTTTAGATCCACATGTAAGTGAAATCATATGGTAGTTGTCTTTCTCTGTTTGACTTATGTCACTTAGCATAATATCCTCTAGGTCCATCCATGTTGTCACAAATGGGAAATTTTCATTTTTTATGGCAGAGTAATACTCCATTGCATGCATGTACCACAATTTCTTTATCCAATCACCCATTGATGGGCACTCAAGTAGCTTCCACATCTTGGCTATTTTGAATTGCCTATCAAGAGGAGTTCACTTCTCCTCATCTCTGATCAGTGGTCTTGCTGGAAGTGTCTGCCCTCACCTAGGCTGATGTCTTTGAGCCTTATCACTCAAGCTTGCAGCTGGCTCATGTGTCCTCAAATGCCCTCACTTACCCTCATCTTGTTTTTAATGAGCTTTGAGAGAGTTCTCCTCAAATGCCTGGATCCAGGGTTCCCCTGTCTTTGTTTCCCATCATCCATGTGGATACAGGCAGTGATCACTTGCTTGGTTCAGGCAGCTTAATGGTGGTTTCTATTCCTGCTTCCTTCACCCCTTCAGTATTTCTTTAGTACTCGTTAGGTACCTAAAGAAGGCACTTTAGTGCTTTCACATTGGCAGTCACAGCAGTTTTGGCATTTGTGCAATAACAACAACAACAATAATAATAGTACATTGAGAGATCCTAAACCCTTGTAGGTCCCTAAGTGATAAGAGTACTAGGGGCATCTCTTGTTCTAATGAGATGACTCTGGGTGGGCTTCTATATGGGGGCTGTTCACCAGAAAGGCCAAGCCATAATTAGAAGCTTGGAATTTTCAGCCCTGTCCTCATTCTCCAGAGAGAGAAAAAATTATCAGGTCTATCATCATCGTGTTGTTCCTGTACCAGCCAATCCAGATGCAAAGCCTCCTGAGAAGGTACTGGCAACCAGGTGCCATTGCAGGAGCCTCTCTGACTTTGGTCAGAGCCACACTGTTACCTGCTTTATTCAGGACTCCAAATAAAGAGCTAACTTGGGAATCAAAGTTGCATCATTTTGAAAACCAGTCCTCGATACCTCTGGAATCATCTGATCTGCTCACCCAACAGGCTGAGAGAAGCCCTTGCTGAGCAAAACACTCTCCAAGGCAGTGGGGACCAGAATGTACAGACTCCTCATTATTAAACTCCTTGTCTTCCTTTGAACTTCCACCTGAGCTTTTCAAAGAAATGTGAGTGTGTATGTTTGGGGGTTGTGCAGGTTGGAGGGCTTATGTGTCTCCTCTTTTTTTTGCCCCCTGTTGGCTCCTCCAGCTCTTAGTTTCCTCTAAGCATAGACACAGTTTCCTCTGTATCATTTCTCCACACCCACCAAGGGGCCTTTGCACAGACTGCACAAAGAGAGGACTACAGGAGAAATGGAGAGAGCTTCAACCTGAGCAAATGCCTTTGTTTCCCCCAGGCTCTGGTCACCCCTCGCACAATCCTGGAGGGGTCCCTGATTCTGCCTCCTGACCAAATCCCTCTCAAATGATCTCCCTTGACTGTCCTTTTCCTGTCTCAAGTCACTAGACATGTCTGAATCCGGGCTTCCTGGGGCCGAAATTCACTCAGCATACTGTACTAATCAGCATTTCTCTGCTGTCCTCTGGCTTAGTCTGTGGAATTCTGCAAACCTAAAGCCCACCTGCCCAACTAAAGAGCAGTTATCACCCTGGGAAGAAGTCTGTTAGTAGCAGCAGAGGCCTTTACCCTGGGGTCCCTGGATAGATTCAGGACAGGACTCTGCGTGGAAAGAAATTACATCTTTATTTTTAGTAATCTGTAACTAAAATTTGGGAGTTCTAAATCAGAGGTACCATAATAAAGTTGTATACGTACAGGATTGTAGAATTCTACAATGTTTACTTCATTTGTGGGAAAGCATGGGGCTGCTATTTTGCTGACCAAAGCTGTATAAAGAGCAGAGGCTCACCAGGAAACCACATTCTGACCCAAGATACTGGCCCCTGGACCTGGGAGGAAACACATATTATTGACTGTCTGTCCCTTTTCTGGGAATGGCACAGAGCAGACATGGATTACCTTTGGCTGGCAGGACAGTGTATTTTAGACACTTTTGGTACCCTGTCCCTTGAATAAAATACCCTGTTTTTTTACCCAGCTCCTTTCCAGGCTTCCATGGCTTCTGCCAGCTGCTCTTTGTAGCTTGCCCCCACTGACTTTTTAAATTGCAGAATTAATAAATACAACAGAAGAAACAAAGAAAGGGTTGGGTTACAAGAGTTTGTTTTCACATTGCTTCAAGAACTCAAAACACATTTTCCTAGAAACAAGGGAGATAAGGTGCAATATCTTTATCACTCAGCAAAAAGAGAATTAGCCTATGATGTACCATAGACTGGGTATCTTAAACAACAGAAACATTTTTTTCTCAGCGTTCTGGAGGGCAAAAGTCCAAGATCAGGTGCCAACAATGTTGGTTTCTTCTGTAGGCCTCTGTTCTTGGCCTGCAGACACTCTGTGTCTTGCTATGTTCTCACATGGTCTTTTCTTCTGTGTAGAAACATCCCTGGTTTCTCCTTGCACGAACAAATTCCAGATCAGATTAGGGTTTACCCTAACAGTCTGGGTTTAACTTAATCACCTCTTTCAAGGCCCAAGTATTGTCACATTCTGAGGAACTGGGGGTGAGGACTTCACACATAAATTGGGGGGGGGGGGGTCTACAATTCAGGCCATAACCATTTCTGGAGTGTCTCTATGGGTAAGTTAAGTACATCAGGGTCAGTTTCCTCAGAATTCTCTAAATCATGGTTTGGAGTGCATGTGCCAGGCTATAGGCCTTTGGGAAGAGGTCCCGGAAGTGGTCCCACTGCTCACAGGGAAGGCTTTCAGTGACCCCTGGGAAGTCAGTCCGGGGACTGAGCCTCCCCGCTCCAGTGAGGGTCCAGAATCCCACGCTCACCTGGTTCAGTGTCTCCAGAGAATGAACTGACCGCCTGCCCTGGGTGGGGGAGGGAAGCTCCAAACACCCTGGGGGCCCAGAGGCTCCACCGCCCTCCCCCTCAGGCCTCTGCCCTTTGGGTGTCTCTGACACGTCGGCTGCTCTGGCTTCCGCAGAGTGGACTGACCGACTTCTTACTGCTGCTCCTTTCCAAGGCACTTGGTTTTTATGTTGGTTTGTTTTCTGCCTTTTAGGGTATGTGACGACCACTTCATCCATGAATTATCATATGGAAAGAATTAGACTGGTACACGTTCAGTCGATGTGAGCTGTTTCCTTCATCCATCATCCCATGCATGCTTTCATCTTTCTTTTCTTTGTCCTTAGAGGTTTTTCATACCTTTTTTCCTTTCTTTACCATCATTGTGGCATTGTGGGGGAATAAGACAAAAACTGTGGTCAGTCTATCACATTTAACCAGAAGTTCATCCTGACTCCTTGGAGTTAGCTCTGCACTGTCCTACAGTCCCTTCTGCCCAGCATTTGCAGTGTTCTCAGCTACCAGTCCCCCAGAGACTGGACTTCGCATTCTTTCAGTATTAGGTATTTCTGTTTACATTTAATTAGCAAAATGTGACTGCCTTTTGTCCTGAGGGATTTTATCACCAGTTTCCTTCAAAACGCTCTTGCCTATAACCTAGAAATAACTCAAGAGTTTGATTTTCATTAAATTCTTAAAAACCACCTTGCAAACACTGGCCTTACACACTGCCTTTGCCAGAACTCCCCTACTTCAATTATTGTCTTTATTTAAATAACCTTTATATTTTAGAATACTTCTGGATTTATGAAAAAGTTGCAAAGCCAGTACAGAAAGTTCTTGTGTGCTCCTCATCCAGTTTCTCTGATTGTTCCTATCTCATGTTACTGGTACATCTGTCATGACTATGGAACCAACATCAGTGTGTAACTATTAACTGAAGTCACACTTTATCCAGATTTTGCTAGTTTTTTTCCCTAGTCCTTTTTCAGTTTCAGACTCTTATCTAGGAAACCAAATTACATAGTCATCTTTCTAGCCTCCTTTTGTCTATGACTGTTTCTCCAACTTGGCTCATTTTTGAAGACCTTGAATAGCAATGGGCAGGCACTTTATAGAAGGTCCATCAACTCGGGTTTGCCCGGTGTCATTCTCATGGCTATACTGGGACGGAAGACTACAGAGGCACAGTGGTTTTCTCAACAATCATTCAAGGGACATACCAGCAAGGCGTCTGGTGGTGGTGACCCTTGTCATCTGGCTGCTCTAACACCACTCTCTTACCTTTCCATATTCTATTCTTTTAGCCACTAAGTGCTGCTCATGCTCCGAGGTGGAAGTGGGGTGGAGAGTTGGGTGACACTTCCTGGAGGCCTCCCCCTACCTTTCTCTTTATTTTTGAAAATCACAAATATTTTAGATGGCTCCAATTTGCCGAAGTCTCTCCGCATATGAGTAGATGTTGCTTTGTACATAGGTGGAAACATCTCCAATTAAGGGCAGAACCCGAAGTGTTCTCTACTGCCCCTAATTGCCTTCCTCTTAAGATAAAACAATTGTCTTTGCTCATACACAAAGTCCATGACCTCGTGACAATGTGTTTTTATATAAGAAGGCAGGCACATGTTAGGAGGTCTCCTGGGGGCCAAAAAGGCCAAATTTATACTTAGATGTGGATTTCAGAAAGTGACTTGATGTTCAGGTGTTTTGTCTGAACCAAGCTGTATCTTGCGTGAAAGGCCTTGAGAAGGCGAACTGGGAACCTGGAGCCACACACCTGGGGGCGAAGGCAGCCGGTCTTTCCTCGCTTCACAGTTTCCGTTGTACCCAGTGGGTGGGTCAGATCTCCGTCTTCCATCGTGTGGGACAAGAATCTCATTTCTTGTCACCTCTCCATCTCACCGGACTCCTGTGGGGGCTAATAAAATAAATGCTCAGAGTTCTTTGTGCTCCCTGGAGAAAAGCAAAGCCCTGTGCTGAATGACCTGTCTTCCTGTGATGGCACTTGCTTTGCCATGAGCCGCATCTACATACAGATTTACGATTTCACCAAATAAATGGGAAGGAGCTGGTGAGGTCTGAGTAAAGGCGTTCATTTTCTTGCAACGCTAACCCGTGTGAGTGTGAGAAGTCCTCAGAAAAGCTATAACTTTGTGCTTAACCCACTCAGCAACCCCAAACTGTGCCTTCACAATTCGCTTGCACCCCTAAAGTCATTCTCTTCTGACCACCTCCTGGGGTCACAGGCCGTGGTTCCTTTCCTTTCATTTCCTGCTTGTCATTGAAGTGAGCAGTCATGTCCAAATAAGTAGTTGGGGATGGGGCCCTTTGGCTGCTTGGCCTGGTACAGCACGGTACCACACACCTACAGTATATACCAAGGAAGGGCAAGTGTAGTCTTCCTAAAGTTATTCTTGGGGTTTTACACAAATTAAGATTTTTAAAAGTCCTGGACATAATGAACACAGTGGTTTTAAATGAAATGGTTTCTGACTCCAGAAACACTGTTGCCCCACGGTCAGAATTATAAGCTACAGAAAGATGAAAATAAACTGGGATCCAAGCTCCTGTTCACTCACTCACTCACAAGATACTGTGAGCCTGCCCCCTCGCCCAGCACTCCAAAGGGCCCAGGACAAAGGGGACGGGGTGGCCAGTGCCTCGGAGCTGTCTTTTAAAGGAGGCCAGGCTGGGTCAGTGCACAGCAACAGTTAACCTGATGGGCTCCACACTGTTTCCATGAACACACCCAGGAAAAGGTGAGGCCCGGCCACTGAATTGATGGTCCGGCCCAGCTACATAAAGACACGGGGTTATTTTTATAAAGAAAGAAAAGAGGCAATCCCTTCCAAAGAAATCCCAGATGAGCTGAGACCCCTTTCTGTAAAATAAACACGCCTAGAACTTAGGAAGTACAAGGGGAAATGTTTACAGGGCAATCTGAGAGCTGCCTGGCAGGGCCGAGGGCCCCAGACCTGGGCTGTCTCAGTCAGCTTCCTTCATGACAATGACCAGGCCTCCAGAACCTGGAGCTCAGCTGGGACACTAGAATCTTCCACACAGGGAGATCAATTTCTAACACTCTAAGATGGTCACCTGTAAGACATGAGATTGGTTTGTAATTTTATTAGACTGATTATGTTCAAAGTATGTATTAAGCTATTGCCATGTAATTTTCTTGTTATTTAAGGGTTTCTGGTTCCCATTTATATTATAATAAGCAAGTAAACGGAATGTCCAATGCAAAGAGAAAGAGAGGGTGTGTGGTGTTAAGTGTGTATGAGCATGTGTGGGTGCGTGTGGGCACATGTGGGTGTGTATATGTATGACTGTGTGAATGTTAGAGTTGCCAGATTTAGCAAATAAAAAATATGGGACACTGGTTCAGTTTGAGTTTCCAATAAACAACAAATAATTTTTTAGTTTAGATATGCCCCAAATATTGCATGGAATATGCTTATACTAAAAATTAGTCATTGTTTATCTGGAATTCAGTTTAAACTGAGCATCCCATACCTTCTAGAACTTTATCTGGCAATCGTAGTAAATGTGTGTGGAGTTGTGTCATCACGGATCATGTGTGTGTAGGGGTGTGTGCACACACACACGAGCGTGCTAGGGCAGGGGCGTGGGGAGAGAGGTCTGTGTGAGGAACGTGGGTAAAGGTGCTGCCACCAATCTGAAAGAAGTCACCTAATGTCAGTATTTACTTCATCTCACCCTCAAAAGGAAACACTACCATAGATCACACCACAAATCGTAAATTGCAAGTTTTAATTATTTCCAAAAGGCTTTATACGAGTTGAAGATACAAATTTCGAGAACTTTTATGACTTTGATCAAAAGCATCGACATCTGGAAACGTCTGGTCTGGTAAATTTCCAACTCAGAAACTGACTCAGGAGGACTTTTCCCCAAAATCCAGGATTACAGGCACATCACTTCCTCCCTTACCGAACATATGAATAACTGCTATCAATCACACCTTCGTGTCATTAATTCCACATCTGGGGAAAGCATCCTAAGAAAATCATCTGAAATGCGTTAACTACATTCTGTAAATGCATTTTTAATAAAATGGATCACATGTTTATAAAATAGAAAACAACTGCAAATACCTAAAGTTGTAATAAATGATGCCAGAGTCGGTTATGGTCCATTTACACAATACAATATGTGCAACTACTGAAGCGATGTTTATGAAAGTTTTGTATTATGCAGACTGCAGGCAAACTGAAAAACAGGAGGAACATAGAACGATTGCTCTACGAATATAACGTATGAAATACATAGTGTAGGAAGAGACTGGTAGGAAAGGAAAACAACATGCATGAATTTTTATCAAGTTGCGAAAACATAAATGAGAAGATACACCAAATCGTTGGTGGAACTTCCATTTTTACGGTGAGGTTTTAAAAAGATGCTTTTATATTTTCATGCTTTTTAAAATGAATATTTAGTACTTTCAAAATTGGAAATAAAATGTATTTTGAAAGCAGGAAAAACAAACACAGAAGTGCTTTCCGCAGTCGTGATGCGATGAATCGCACTGTGTCCCCCAAGACCACATATAGCTGTGAACCCCCTGGGAAGCCTGGGAAGGCTGACCAGAGTTCTGCTTTATACAGGACAGAAGACAACGGTACTGTCCTGTTTCACATGGTGCATATGGTCAGCCAACTGACACCTCGAATTTAGCCCAGTGAGGCTACACTGACCATATGTACCATTTAAAATGAGACAGTACTTTGTTTTCTGTGCTGTTTAAAACAGGCTGTCTGGTCAGTCTAAGCCCGGGGCTACTGGGAAGGGCTGTGCCAGAACGGTCAGCGTGGTGCCCAGCCCACCTGGAGAAGGCTTCTCAGTGGACTCTTGCTACTGCGATTCGGGGCCCTGGGGCCTACGAACCAGCCAGGGGACTCCGCATAGCAACAGGGTTGTTGTCACGTTTAGGCAGAGAGTTTCGGTGAGGGAAACACCCCATACCTTATTCCCAAAGACAGCTAAATGGTGGCTGCTCCCCCTCCCCAG